>JAFEMH010000771.1:385000-626915 GCA_022495995.1 Adenophora triphylla var. japonica
GCCCCGCGCATATACCGCCGTCCGGTAGCTAATCTGCCGAGAGCATGAAAAGTCTCCCGTAATCAAAGGAACGACATCTCTCGCCTGTGCGACAAGAACGATAACATCCAAGAAAGACCGATGGCGTATCCCAAAGGAATAGACCATGAACAGGTGCCAAACATGCAAAGTGCAAAGGCATCCCAATAGGCATCATCCACCAAGCCTAGGCCCCTAAATCTATCTGGGAAGACCGGAAATATCGAAATGATCGGGACCGCGGATCATACCTTGCGCTTCCTCCGGGAAAGATGAAGGAGGACGCACAATCTGTCGCCAAAAAGAAGCTCCCTCCGGCAAAGGAACCGCTATCTCTTCCACCTCCGACCTCCAAGTAAGGCCCGAAATTCTTCGACAATGGAATAATCTCGTTGAAGGAAAGGCAAAAGACATGCCTTCTAGTATCCCAAAACGAAGAAGAAGCTCTTAAGAGGTCATAATCCGGAACCAATTCTTTGAGAGACCACAAGCATCGTATCTTGTACCTTTCTTCAAAGAATGATCTTCTCTCATGCATGATCTCCCTACACCACTCCTTGAACTTTTCAAAGAACAACATTTGCCTTTCTTTGGACAATTTTGGAGAATTTTTGGCCATTTCCATGGTTTTTCTCTCTTTCTCCCGAAAATGGTCGTTTGGACCGGAGGTTGAAGAGGATATTTGAATTTGAAATAAAGCAAGACCAGGTCTCGAACCAAAATTAAAGGACAATGTCGAAGCCGCCCTATCCGCGCGGACATGATTGTCACTGTCGTAAAAATTCCCGCAATGTACCAAGCCGCTACATCAAAAGAGGAATATTCCGTCCCGGTTGCTCGAAACCTGTGCAAAAAAAAAAACATCCCCAAACCAGTCCATATACCAAACACCCTTGTAAAAAAAAAAAAAACCAAGGCTCATGCAACACTGCATTCATACTGCATTGCATTCATAAAATAAAATTCTAAATTATTACATTCCAACAAAAAAGAGTGTGCATAAAAAAAAAAAAAGCAAACATAAAATAAAATCCTAAATTATTACATTCCAACAAAAAAGAGTGTGCATAAAAAAAAAACAAGCAAACATAAATGAAATCCTAAATTATTACATCCAAAAAAAAAAGAGAAAAAAATGTGCATAAGCTGTACAAATCTAAATCTCAATCTCAAATCTCAAAAAAATCAATCTGAGTCTCCAGCGCCGATGTCTCGCCCCCGGCCCTCTTGCGACTCGGGCCCGCCTCCTCAGAGCCCCGAAAATCTCGGGCTCGTAATCGTCCTCGTCTCCGCAGAGAGGCTCGTCAGACCAACCGGCACGCTCCGATAGGGCAAGCCGAGATCTCGCGAAAAATCGTACCCGAAGGTGAAGGCGTCTCGACTCCCCGCACGTACGAAGACGACCCGCCATGCCGCCATACGTGTCCCCGCCCGTGTGGATCCCCGAGAATGACGTGATCCGAAGGCAACACCGCGCGGGGATCAAGGAGAGGAGACAGAGGAGTCTCTCAAGAAGTCCCCGAGCGAATAGGGAAGCCTCCCGTCCGACAGGCGCCGCCGTGGTCGCCTCGCTCTAGCTCGAGGAGCCCCGCAAGCGACCATCCTCCCGATGAATCTCTTGGCCCCGATCACTTGCTTCGTCGCCTTCTCGACGACCACCTCCGAAAACCGCACAAAAGCAAAAGCGTCAAAAAAAAGAAGTGATGCTAAAGATGATGAAACAAAAGAAAGAAAAGAAGGGGAAAAGGTGAAGCCATACTCTTCATACCCTGACGAGGCCGGAAAGCTCGTGGAAGTCGCTCGGCCGAGGGATCTCGCACCCTCAATCGGACCCCATCCCGGGATATAGGAAAAATCCGTCCGAGGGTACCGCGGGATCCCAAGCCCCTCCCTATCCGTAACCCGAGGCATCCTCAGCCTCCTCAAGACGAATGTCGCATATGGCTCAATCGCCACGAAGTCCGAGAAGTGCCGGCCTCGCTTCGTAATCATCCCAGTCACTGACCGATCGCCGGTGCATCATATCGGCGGAGGCTCCACCTGTCCTCAAAGGCGAGTTCACGCCATGCCGGCGCGTCACCCTCTCTCCTGCATAATATGCATCGCAGTCGACCCTCAAAATCCTCCGCCGCACTCAGATCTCGCCGCCCTTCACCTGCGCTACCTCAAAGCGATCCTGTGGGAAGAATATCATCCCCTCATCCGTCTCGGCCTCCGTCAAAGGAAGGCAATCCGCGCACTGGAGAGTCGTACGCCCCGGAGCTTATCTTCTCCCGGCATGCTTGGACCAAGATCGCATGGCCGGATACGCCCGACATACTCCGCCGCCGCCGCCACACCGTGACGTGGAAACTCCAACGCCCATACCGCGAAAGGTAAAAATCCAATCAATCCAAAGGCAAAAGAAAAGTGCGTGCTCAAAAGAAAAAGAGAGGGAAAAGCAAAAAGAGAGCTTATACCTCCAGTGGCAAACTCGAAGCAAGACAAGGAGCTCACAGCCCTTCCGCCGTACCTATCAAGAGCAAAATAAAGCTCGCGCCTCGGCCTCTCCCCACGAGACATCTCCGGCCGTCTCCATGTCCTCCAAGGACCTCAGCAAGGCAAAGACTGCCGTCCCCTCAGCATGCCCAAAGAGGGTGCTCGAAAAGGCAAACCACAAGAAGGCCCCGGCAATCTGATCGGCGCCTATCCTCTCCTCCCCACCTCATAGCTCGCAATGTTCTCCACGATCTTGCCGTAGACCACGGCATACTCCATCCCCATCCCCTTTTTGGGAATAGGGAAAATCCCGTAAGAGCTCGCAGACGCATCGCCGTAGCCGTCCCGCCACTCAATGCCGCGCCCATTAAAGGACAGCCCGTGATCGCAAAGATAGTCGGAGGGCGTAACCGTAGCCTCGCCCGTAAAAAGTGGAAGGTGTGGGTCGCGTCCCACCAATGCCGCGCCAGAGCAAACATCAAGCTCCTTGCTCTAGTGGAACTTGACCACCCCCTCAAGCACTCGACGAACTCCCGAGCCCCGTCTCGACAACAATGCATCTCTCGGACTCGGCAAAGCTCCTCGGCCCGCATCCGGAAGCCGGTCCCACAAGTCAATCACGCACTCCACCGATCCTCGAGTCTTCATTTTGTTCACCAAGCCCGTCACAAAGCGGTTTCCGCCCGTAATAAAAAAGAGAAAGAGAAAATGTCAAAAAGATTGCATTTGCATTTACATTAAAAAAAAAAAGAAATTTCGACAAAGATAACAAAGATACAATGAGCATAGCCCCATTTTTCTCGCATGAAAGAAAATGCTTTTCAAGAAGTCCCAATGCATTATCAAAAAAAGAGATGCATTCCTACGGAAGTAAAAACTCCGTCCCATTTTCATAAAATAACATGCATCATCTCAAAAAAATTTTTTTTGCATACATGCATATCATCCATCTTACATGCAACGGGAGGAAAAATCCGTCCCACTTTTCAAAAAAAAAAAAATCCTAAACATACATACATCTCATATTGGCAAAATGCCCATTCTTTCCAAACAAAATGCGTCATCATTCATCAATATCAAAATTCAATTTCAAAAAAAAAATCATCATCATCATCAACATGCAATATTCAATTTCAAAAAAAAAATCACAATTCTTCGAATTTTCACATGTAATTTTCGAATTGAAAAAAAAAATGTGGCAAAAATGCCAATTCTTTTTCCCAAGCAAAGTGCACATATACTCATTACAACATGCAAAGCATCAAAACCAAGATTCAAAGCCAAGAATATCAATCATTCGAATTTTCAAAAAAAAAAAAATTTTAAAAATCACCCAAAATTCAAATTTCAAACAAGAAATCAACAAAGGGATCAAAGGGTTTCAAAGTATACCGTTCGGAGATTCGAATCCGAAGCCCAATGTTGCCAAGCATCGGGGTAATGCTCCTCCGCAACCGATTGCGAAAGATTGTAATGCCTCCTCATTCGGACGAGCTCCAATCGCCTCTCCGCTACCAGGCCACGTCCTTGGCCTTGAAAAGCGCCTTCCCCGTGTTCCATTGCTCAAAAAATCGAAGAAATCGGAAGATTTTTGAAGCTTTTTTGCCAAAAATGGCGGATTTGCGTACTTTTCTCTCTCTCTCGTAATTTTCTCGTAAAAAAACGGAATGGGAAGAGGAAGGGCGTCGCCCTAATTAATACCCCCTCGTTTTCAAACCCTATCCGCGCGGATAGGATTGCAAGGGTCAAAATGACCCTTTGCCCCTTAAAATTCCGTGACTCGCAATTCGGCCCTCAACTTAACAGAGTTAACCAAAGTCAGCCTTGTCAAGAAAATTACCCCTAGCCAAACGTAAGACCGAGTGCCCCGAGAAAGATAACGAGATCCCGTATCTTTCATCAAAATTACCCCCGTTAGCCAAACGTAAGACCGAGTGCCCCGAGAAAGATAACGAGATCCCGTATCTTTCATCAAAATTACCCCCTAAGCAAACGTAAGACCGAGTGCCCCGAGAAAGATAACGGATCCCGTATCTTTCATCAAAATTACCCCTATAGCCAAACGTAAGACCGAGTGCCCCGAGAAAGATAACGGATCCCGTATCTTTCATCAAAATTACCCCTGCTAGCCAAACGTAAGACCGAGTGCCCCGAGAAAGATAACGGATCCCGTATCTTTCATCAAAATTACCCCAAGCAGTCAAACGTAAGACCGAGTGCCCCGAGAAAGATAACGAGATCCCGTATCTTTCATCAAAATCTTCCCTAGCCAAACGTAAGACCGAGTGCCCCGAGAAAGATAACGAGATCCCGTATCTTTCATCAAAATCTTCCCTAGCCAAACGTAAGACCGAGTGCCCCGAGAAAGATAACGAGATCCCGTATCTTTCATCAAAATTTCCCGGCAAAGCCAAACGTAAGACCGATTTCCCAGACGAATACGTCCAATTTTTTTCCCCAGCAAAGGCTATCGAAATCCCCAGCAAAGTTAACGGAATCCCAAAAGCCAGCGGAATCTCGAGTAAGACTCGAACTACGAAAGGGCTTGATTCCCACTAGGGATACGTAGTTAGCCTATCATTAGGTCCAGCCCCTCGACCAAAATGGTCACCCTCTCCTTCGGCAGCAGACGAAGTCCACCGAAAGGCCATTTCAAATTAAGGTCCGAGGCGCCTAAAAAGCCATCATCATCAAGGTCCGAGGCGCCTAAAAAGCCATCATCATCAAGGTCCGAGGCACCTAAAAAGCCATCTTCAAGGTTCGAGGCACCTAAAACGCCATCTCCAAGGTTCGAGGCACCTAAAACGCCATCTCCAAGGTTTGAGGCACCTAAGACGCTATCACTAGGAAAGCGATAAATCGCAATCATCCCCAAAGAGAAACCGAAAATGGTCATTCCTATCCCCAGCAGAAGCGGATACCCATCGACCGAAAATGGTCATCTCTTATCCCCAGCAGAATTTCTTTCCAAAGAAACGATCGTAGAACTCGCTCATCGTGTTCGAGGCACCTAAAACGCCATCATCTCCGTGGTCAAAGACCCGAACTACGATCGGCTTGATTCCCATTCGGATACGTAGGTAGCCTATCGCTAGGTTCAGCCACCCGATCACTCGATCATCCCGCCAAATATGGAGCCTACTCTTATCGACGACCCCGCTTCCTTCGAAGCGCCGTCGCCGAGGGGCTACTGTAAGTGCTCCAATTTGAGCTTGTTAGAATTTTCGTTAGAAAATTAACGAAAGTTATAACATTTCTAACAATTCCTAACTATCCTAACATTTCTAACAAAGTGAGGGTAAAATGGGCATTGTTATTTAAGGTTAAACCTTAAAAAGAATCTTAAAAAGCAAAACAAAAGAAGAAAACCAAAAATGGCAATGGATGGAAACACAAAAACTGGCTGTTAATTTGAATTTTGAAAAGAAATATTCTTCTTGTCCAAAGCCGGAGCCGCATTTAATGAACAAAGGCACGCCACCGGATCCATCCGCGCGGACATCTTTGCTATTTTCAGAGGGCTATAAATTGAGCCCTCCAGTCACAAAAATAAAAAGGAAGAACACATTTGCACCGAACCTCTGGCGAAATATAGAGAGAAAACAGTGAGAATTCTTCAAGAATTGTCACCTTTTTCTCTCCAATCTTTCCCAACTCATACTCATCCACTCACTCTCATATTAAAGCCCTAAACACTCATACACTCAAGCCAAACACTCAAGAACACAAGGAAGATTGGTAAACCCTCCTCTTCCTAACCCTAAATCTCATCCATGCATGCATCTTCAAACTACAAAATGTAGTTCTTTCATCTTCTTGCTTTAGATCTAAGAAGATCACCATGGAAGACCATCTCCATGGATGATCTTCTACAAAGATCAACATTATTTTTAAGCTTTCTTACTTTCTTGCAAAGAAAACTCATTTTCAAAACCCTAAAAACCATTTTCAAGCATAAAATCTTGATTTCAAAGGATAAAATTCCCCTTCCCAAGCAAATGAAATGCTTAGTCCTAATGTACCCCAAGGATGGTTTGGTATAGTTGATTCACCAATAAAATGTCTAGTGATCACTAACCAAAACCTAGGGAAATGGGGACAAGCATGGATGCAAAACCCCCCTTAAAATCATATTTTCTTTCTTGAGAAGTTGCTGTCCAGTAGCAATTTTCTCAGACCTCAGTCCATGGTCTTAATTTTTGGACACAGATGAACTTGGAATTTGGTGTTGACTACAAAACACTTTTTGTAGCCAACATCCAGAGCTTTCCAGACATATTTTTATTTTATTTTTTGGGTGAGTAAAACTCCTCTTTTAAAATTTTATTTCAGAGGCCAGTTCATCAGCTTCTGGGAATCCAGATCTCATATCTGAGGTTTCCAGAAGGTTTTGACCCCTCAAATCTTCTCCAAAATGGAAAATTCCTTCGCACAAACTTTATTTAAGGTGTCTAGAACAACTTTCATTCTCTGAGTTTATCCAGATTATGAAGTTTTAAGACCCTTGAATCCCTTTCAAAATCAAAGGTCCACTGCCTTTTTCATTCTGGCAGAAATGGCTCTCAACTTCAAAAGGTCTTTTGAGTACCAAATCTCAATCCAAAAATCTTCCAAAAAATCATGGGATCAGTTTAAAGTCTTAAAAAGATATCCCAATTTTTACTTTTCTGAGTTTCAAAGTATTTTGGCCAAAACACACACACACACACACACACAAATGATTTTCAGCTTGGAAGACTCGTTTTACGAGGCGCGTCGGGTGCACACTAACGTCCTTCCCGACGCGTAACATGACCTCCGAACCTAAATCTCTGATCTCGGGCTTTTTTCAAAGTTTTGGCCCTCAAAATTAAAATGGCGTGGCGACTCCGTTTTCGTTGATTTTTTCAAACACAAAAATGGGAAAATTTTCGGACACACACATCATCACATCCTAATTGGGAAGGTCCGTACATCGTCACTCGAGTTATCAAAGAGGGAACATATATGATTGGTCATCCAGAGGGTGATGAGTTGAAACATCCGTGACTTGCAAGCCACCTTATTAAGTACTACTTTTAAGTTTCAGTTTTCTGTTTTCTATGTAACCGATTTACTACCTCAATAAAATGGCAGTTCTATTCAAACGAGTTGTATTACTTCTATGCTTCATTCAATTCAGGTCTGACTCTTAATCGACCTCGTTCTAATAGATTCGACTCTTAGTTAATCTTATTCCTCTAATAGGTCCGACTCTTAGTCAACCTCGTTCTAACAGATCCAACTCTCAGTCGACCTCGTTCTAACTGATTCGACTCTTAGTCAATCTCGTTTCTCTAACAGGTCTGACTCTTAGTCGACCTCGTTCTAACAGATTCGACTCTTAGTCAATCTCGTTCCTCTAAACAGGTCCGACTCTTAGTCGACCTCGTTCATCATTCAATATAGTTCGACAAACAAATACACGTAAGGATCAAAACAAAGTGATTCAAGTATAGTCAACTACGATTAAATAAAGCAATTCCCCCAAGGTGAGCCTGGACTTGGGTAAACAAATGTTACGAATTAAATGCCTCCCAAAACTGGGCCAAGGCACAGGTTACATAAATCAACAAAGAAATGTTTTGGAACTTTTTCATTACACAAACTAACAAAAATTTAAACAGCTTGATCGTCAACAGCTTGATCCTGCTGGTCCTTGGCGACCTCCTCATCTTCGTCCTCCTCCATCTCTTCTGCATCCAAAAATTCCTGGAGGATTATGTTGAAGTTTCTCTCTTCAATAGGAGGGACGACCCAAGGCTCACACCCATCTTCCTGATCTTGCTGAGCAATAAAGGCTAGGTCGTTATGGCTGTAGGGAACGAAGGAGTGGCCACCGCGGGCTTCATTGTCATATTGTTCCTCAGACGCCCATTTGTCTAGCTGCTCCAGAGATACCTCGGCAGTGGGATCTACTATGGCTCGACGGGCCATATGACGACGACCTACATCGTAGAAATCCTTTGCTCGATCAACAATAGTATAAAAGTCAGCTACAATGAAATACATGCTCAGTCCCCCAAAACAGGCCAGGACATGAGCTAGCAAAAAGTTATAAATTAAGATGCCTCCCAAAAACTGGGCCAAGGCATAAACATTTACAAAGCCAAAAAATAAATATTGTTTGGGACTTGTTCATTACACAACCATTTAAATTTAAATTCAAGAATCTGGATCAACTTCGACCTGGCCACTTGTGGTAGCTCGACCCTCTACATTTTCTTCTTGCTGAGAGAGATCAAAGGGTTTACCCGATTTAGAGAAGCCATGTCGGAGAGTATCACCGTCAAAAGCCAGCACGTCTGGTTCCTCCAGCTCCTCCAAGAGAGTATTAAAGTTTACATTATTGACGGAAGGGGGAACCCAAGGTTCAGCTGCCATCTCTGCATCATCTTGGGCAATGGTGGCCAAATCATTTTCAGTATAAGGCACCAGATGGTGACCTTGACAAGCTGACATATTGTAGGGATCCTCAGAGGCCCACTTGGCCAATTGTTCGAGTGAAATATCAAAGGAAGGATCCACTACAATACATCGATCCATAAGGCTCCGACCCACGTCAAAAAAGGATCTCGCCTTCTCAGTGACGTAGTCATGAAGCTCATTACTCTCCTTATAGGCCGCCACTGCCTCCTTGCCAGCAGCCTCTTTGGCAGCATTGATAGTAACAATTAGCTCGGCCTCCCACTCTTGGCGAGTAGCTTTCAGGTCGTCTATTTGTTTGTTCAGCATTAAGTTGTTTTCCTCCATGGTTTGGGTCGCCAACTCCGGGTCGTGGTCAACCTTTGCCTTATCCTCCTTGAGGGCAGCCAGATCCTTTTGGACCTTTCCGAGTTTGCCCCAGGCCTCCTCCTTGCCCTTCAGAGCAGCATCCTTCACAAGCTTCATGGCCTCGTACACTGAGTCCAGATCAGAGTGATCTTCCTTTAGTTTGTCATGGTCCTCCTTCAGTTTAGCATGATCCTCCTCCAGCTTCTTAAGCTCATCATTTCTATGAGCCAGCATGGACTTGGCTAGCTTTTCTTGCTCTTCAGCAGCCTTCCAGTAGCTCGTGGATAACTCTATCATAGTAAGGGACTGCACGCTGAGTAAAGATAGGAGATCAGGTCAACCAAAATTGGGTCGAAGGTCTTAGACAAGCACAAGAAAAGAACGACAGTGATATAAAATGATTACAAGTATTACCTCGGAGTGAGCCAATCTGGATCTAGCACGACAGGCTTCAGGAGTCAAAGCTCTATCAGTGAATTTCTTGACCAAGTCTTGGTCAGCTGCTCTCCTCACAACCACTTGACCGTACTCCAGCTCGGGGTACTCTCTAGCCAAACAATTTACATCAGTAAGAGGTGTAACGTCGCTCAACTTATCTACTCAAGCTTGATCTAGCTCGGAGTATGAAACCTGGAGAGGAGGAGATAAGGAGCCCCTAGCGTTAGTATCCACCTATTCAGATGTCGGGTTGGATTTGGATTTCTTCTTACTGCTTTTATTGTTGAGGGGAGCATCGTCATCTTCCTCCTCCTGAATGTGCGCTCGCTGAAATTTAGAAAGGTTTTGGGAGTCGCCATGCCATGTTTTAAGGTACACTTTGAAAAACTTTTTTGAAAAGAGAAATTGGGTTCGGGGGTCAAGTTACGTGTTGGGAAGAACCGAGAGTTCACCCAACACGCCTCGTCCGTAGATGAGTCTTTCTATGTTCAACATCCAAAACATTCAAGAGTGTGTGCAAATTGTGTGTGTGACAAAATATGTAATAAAATGCATATAAACGCTTCGGTTTATTGCTCAAAGGGGAACATTACAACTTGTGAGCCATTGATCATGGGAGGCCACATCCCATATTACAAGGAGGACAAACAGATTACAATTGGAAAATGACTTCTGCAGAATGACAAAGAGTGTCGCGTGACACAGGATCTGCTTTGCAGATTGTGTCGTGTGACACAAGCTATCATATGCAGAAGCCTTACAACTTTAAGCACAGAATTAACAGAGATTTATCCAATCACTTCAAATGAGTGTGGATATTGAAGATCCACACTCTATTTTGAGTGACAAGGTACGAATTACAACTGAAATGACAGTCTCTGCATAGGGCTAGTTATGTCGCACTACACAGGATGGATGAGACCAATTGTGTCGCGTGATATAACGTTGCCTTCTGTAGAGACTTTACAATTTGAAACCAAATTCAACAGAAAACCAAACAGATCCGGATATTGTATCAAATCAACTCAGGAAATAACAAATACACAATGAATTGACCAAGGGGGTGTAGATATGGGAGATCCACACTCCCTTGGCAATCAAGCAACAAAAACCAATGGATCAAATCATGAACAAGTAATTGAACCAAGTAAATGCAACTTAAACAGAGAGATGGTGATTGCCACTTGATAATCAGAAGCTGATGGAACTTGATTATCAAGTGGAGGAACAGAAATTGAGCTGAATTATGCAAATGGCAAGTGAACAAATATGAGAGATGGAGGAGGGGAATTCGTTACCCTTGTAGTCCTCAACCTCCACACCAAGTTAGGTGTAGAAGCCTTCAATTCAGCTGCTGGAAGGAGATTTGGATCTTAGATCTGAGGAGGAACTGTGGCCTTCAGTTGGTATGTGTGGGGGTATTGGATTGATGTGATAGAAGATGAATTGGATGAGAGGTAGGGATTGAATTGAGGTTAATACCCAAAAGGTCCAAAATTGGTTTATTCCTTGTAGGTCCTTTAGCATGAGCAAAGTACAGAAAAGTACTTCCTTCGCGAGAAAATTATGAAACGTTTTCGGAAGTCTCAGAATGGATCGGGAATTTACCAAAATGCCCCCTAGTGCACTTTTATCATATTAAAATGCACCTAAAAAGGGTCACGAATTGGATTGACGTATTTACAGAGCCCCTCGGCAACGTCACTTATGGAAGAAGTGAGGTTGTCGATAAAAGAAGACCCAATCCCAATAAGCGGCTGGGGATATGGCAAATGGTGAAAAATGGTTGATGGAATCGGATGGCTGGACCTTTTGAGAAAGGATTCCTACGTATCCCAGGTGGGAATCAAGCCGGTCGTAGTTCGAAGGAAACTGATTGAAGGAGTCTGAACATAGGGGAGACCATTTGAAGGTGTCTATACCTGGGAACGAGATTATTTGAAGGTGTCTATACCTGGGGGAGACCATTTAAAGGTGTCTATACCTGAGGACGAGATCATTTGAAGGCATCTAAACCTGAGAACGAGATCATTTGAAGGCATCTAAACCTGAGAACGAGATTATTTGAAAGCATCTAAACATGAGAACGAGATTATTTGAAGGCATCTAAACCTGAGAAAGAGATTATTTGAAGGCATCTAAACCTGAGAACGAGATTATTTGAAGGCATCTAAACCTGAGAATGAGATTATTTGAAGGCATCCAACCTGAGAACGAGATTATTTGAAGGCATCTAACCTGAGAACGAGATCATTTGAAGGCATCCAAACCTAAGAACGAGATTATTTGAAGGCATCTAACCTGAGAACGAGATCATTTGAAGGCATCCAAACCCAAGAACGAGATCATTTGAAGGCATCCAACCTGATAGAACGAGATTATTTGAAGGCATCCAATCTTGAGAACGAGATCATTTGAAGGCATCCAACCTGAGAACGAGATTATTTGAAGGCATCTAAACCTGAGAATGGGATTATTTGAAGGCATCCAACCTGAGGACGAGATCATTTGAAGGCATCCAACCTGAGGACGAGATCATTTGAAGGCATCCAACCTGAGAACGAGATCATTTGAAGGCATCCAACCTGAGAACGAGATTATTTGAAGGCATCTAAACCATATAGAGCGACATTAATGCTTTTAGCAAAGTAATTGACTGAGATATGTTTTCATA
Organism: Adenophora triphylla var. japonica; assembly: GCA_022495995.1. Classification (NCBI taxonomy): domain Eukaryota; kingdom Viridiplantae; phylum Streptophyta; class Magnoliopsida; order Asterales; family Campanulaceae; genus Adenophora; species Adenophora triphylla. Next base: position 397,401 of record JAFEMH010000771.1, read on the forward strand.
CCTGTGCTGTGCTTACCTGTAGCTACCGAAGGGACTGATGCTACGGCTGATGATCATGGAGGGTTGTAGCTTCCGAAGGGTCTTATGCTATAATTGCTGATGATCGTGGCTGCTGGAGGGACTTATACCACTGTTGTTGATGAGGAATGGTAGCTGCCAGAGGACTTGGGCTACTGCTTGTTGAAGAGTTGTTGGTTGGCCGTTCACGGGACGGTCTTTGTTGATGATTTGTCATGCAGAACGGGTTTTGATAATTTGTCAGGCAGAACAAGCTTTGATGATTCGCCAGGCAGAACAAGCTTTGATGATGACTCGTCGTGCGGAATAGACTTTGATGTCGCTGAGACTGATGAGCATTATTGCTTGGATATTGGGGCAGCTGAAGCTCTTTCGAATAATGTTGATGAGTCCGAAGATGACGGGACTGATAAAGATGATAAAGGCAGAACATGCCACCTGCAGGATTTGAAATCTTTGTCCAGATTGTGATTTGAGGGGCAATCCCTACGATCAGATCATGGTCACTTTAATTATTGTACCCTGTGGGGGGGGGGACACAACACTCTAGGCAATTTGCATTTATTGTTGATTATTGTTAATCTTATGCATTATTAATCTTGATGCACGAGTCCATCTCGACTGGGGATGAAAAAAGGAGATGAGGATTTTGTATGGCTTGACAAGCAGATATGTATGTAGCAGTTATGCCATGATGGATGTATGATGGAATGACTGTGTATATGTATGATGATGTATGGGGTGAAGTGAACCCTCTCCCATGAGGTGGGGAATGTATGAGTGGTGATTTGAAGAATGTATGGATGACAGGGTGCAGACTAGGCAAGTCGGGGATGCTCCCGGGAGTACAAATTGCAGCAGGTCCGTCCCTGGTAAGACCAATGTGTGTCGAGTGTCCGAGACGGCGAGCAACAGCGAAAGTGCAGAGAATGCCCTGGTTTTGAAGATATGATTAGGCGGAGCCCCAGTTCTTGATGAGGTGACCATGTCGAAGCCCCAGTTTGATGAGATTCAATGTAGCCTTATTGCAGACAGAGTCATCTTGTGGCCAAGGAGGCAACCCATCATTTCAGACATTAGTCAATCAGTCAATGGACAAGACTCAGAAATGTTTACGTGCAGGGGCACATCTTTCGAAAAGTGGGAATGACTCCTGATTTTGTGACATACTCGCTTTTAGGTTTGACTCTTTTGGGAGAGTATAAGCATCACAAGGTGTGGAAAAGTGTATGGAAGCCCCTGCTTGACATAAAATAGTGTTTGGCTCTATCTTCCTATGATGTAGAGAAGAAGACTTGTCGAGATACCTGAAAACTTGTCTTATTCGTGATGATCACAAGGCTGCTAGAAACCCTTTATTGATGTTCAGGTTATTCAACCACTAATCCTGATATGAACAAATATTTTGATTAATCCTGAGGAGAAAGACGACTGATATCGAGAATTAAACTCGAAATGATGGAACGAAGGATCTGTGTATGAGGACGGCCCTTGACGAGACCAGATTTTCTGAGATTTGTTTGTGATTTTGACCGAACTAGTTATGGTTGCCTACGTTCCCCTCCTTGGGAGGAGCTCAGGTCACCGTAGTTCGGGCTTATCCCGATTGGAAAGAAATGTGAAAATTTGAGGTTTTGAGGACCGTTGAGGATTTTTTCCGAGAATCGGAGAATTGAAGCACATGTCCTCCTGGAGTGTCAATGAAAGACATGGTGTTGGTGTTATGCCCTAGGCCTATGATTGATAGACTTATGTGTTGACATTATTTATTATTATATGAGATGTTTATCATTTGATTATTATATGTTTTGTATATTTGTTTATAATAATCTCTGTCCGTAATTATTAAGAGAATAATTAGTATAATTGTCAATGGATAATCATGTGATGATTATATGCATAGAGATGCGCATTGAAATTATGGGTACTTGTTAGAGAACAAGTGACTGGACATGACCCGCATGAGATTTATGTCATGGTCAAATGTCATAATTAAATCTCATACGGTTACTTCATTTAGTCCCTAGACCTGAGATTATCATGACCTTACATATGATGAAAGTCATGTTTGATTTTAGTCAAACGATATCTTAACACGATATCTATAAAGACTATCATTGGCATGATCGGATTCATGATGGGAAGGATGATAAGTCAAGAAGGAATTTGTCCCTCGAAAGAGAAATGTTTTGCTTGGGCCCCTCGATGAGTGATAATGATGAAAGTGTATGGCCGTACCCCAATATGATTGGAATTATCATTATACTCAAGAATCGAGAAAGCATTGAACAATAACAAGTTGACGAGGACCATGACTTGTGTTCAATATAACATCGTGAGGCAAAGGGAGAAATGGAAGTACACCAATGGAAACGTGAACTCTTACGTTACATTATTTGGGTAGACATAATGGCTTGCTAGAGTCCGCTTATGTCTTATGAGGTTCGATATGATCGAACTCATTGCCAACATAATGTAATCCTATTGGGTCACACACAACTAGAATGAATTGGTTAAACCGGAGGAAGAATGATTGAGAGTCTCAGTATCTGGCTATATATGTCACGCGACATACTAAGCCATTGGCTTAATATACCGCGCGACATAATAGGCCCGTACGCGGTTTGACAGCCTGTTCTCCTAATACGATTAGGAGAGGTATTCATACTATTGTAGTATAAATATGAGAGGTATGTCAGACCTAATTCTCTAGCCGAAATTTTCAAGAAAAATTCACAATCAAATACTCTCAATATTCTTCAAGGTTTTAGATCTAGCAATCATCAAGAAGTTGTTCTTGAATTCATTCAAAGGTGTGGATACCAAAAGAGGGTCTTCGCTCGTTCATCGATCAAGGCCTAGAGTTCAAGCAAGTTGAAGAACGAAGTTTGTGATTCAATATCACACAATCAAATCGTTCGATAGCTCAAGAACGGAAAGCGTTCAAGGTTGGTACAATTCTATCTCACAGGAATTTAAATTAATTGTATAGAACGGATCCTAGGGCTTCTTGGGTTTTATGTTTTAATGCTTAATTCCGCTGCCCATGGACCCGTAAAACCCAACAGTGGTATCAGAGCCCCGTTCGTATGATTAAGTTTGAATTAACATGCTAGATTTAAGATATAAATTGTTAATATGCTTATTGCATGTTTTGTATGCGATAGAATTTTTAATTGTTTATGTGAAACAATGTGAAAATCGTTTTCGAATTATGCTGAATTAAATCTGTAAAAAGGATGTTTTACGAGATTTAATTACATGTAATCTGTATTGGTTCGAATCTGGAAATCCTGTAACCTGGCTGCTTAGGTCGCGCGACATGATGAGCCATGTGGAATTCTGGTTATCTGGCCTGTTAGGTCGCGCGACATATCAAGCCTCTGGCTGATGTTGTCACGCGACATAATAAGCCAAAACCGGCGTAATCCGCTTGTTCAATTTTTCTGCTATTTTGTGATTGTGTTTACAATCTGATATGTTCATATGATAATCTGGATGTTATAAAATTAAGTTTATAAAGCCATGCTAGATTGATTCATTGTTTATGCATGCTTAATTGATTAAAATATGATTTTAATAATTATTGCGATGCATGTTTTAATTGTTCTTACATGCTAAGAATTTTTTTAATTAGATGTTTAGTTGAAACATGATATTTAGTTTCCTAATATGTTTAGATTTAGACATTGTAAATTTTGGATCTTATGGTTGTTTATGGAAACAAGTCGTAAATACGCGAAATTTAAAAGGAAACTGATTGTTTATAAAAGGAAGTGATTATGTTGCCTAATCAGAGTTGATTCCCAATTATGCATGTCTAGGAGAGTTCTGTCTAAGGAAGAGTTGGTACTTAAGAAGTCCTTGTGGCTCACCTATCTTCCTGGGAACTTACCTGGTGCATGATTTTGACTATCTTTCTGATATGCTTATAATCTACCTTTAAAGAACCTTCATTTAACTTTTAAGTTCTTTATGCCAATTCATGATTAAAAACTCTTGAGACCATTCGGATAGTTTTGGGTGGGCTTGCCATAGCAAGGTGCTTTGATTCTATTCGAATGCGAGCAAGATGAGGAAATGGTGGTTCCTATACGTTTTAAAGTGAATGAACTTAATTGGATTATCAAAATGGTTTTGGACCCAAGGCATAAGATGAGATTAAAATATGCCTAGACATATGATGTCTTGAATAAATCTCATAAAAGATCTAAGAGTCATATAGTTGATATGATTGATGTTTTCTACCTAATTAATTTTGAGCGGTTTGCCATAGCAAACTTGAAATTGAATTAAAGTTGGATCTTAGCCCATTAAATGTATATTATGCTCATTTGCATTTGAAGGTGTATAATTTAGTGGGAGCATTTATTTAAATGCATTATACTTCTCATATAATATGCTTACTTATATGTGTTCATATTTTATGTATATCTTTTTGTAGAATAAATGGCATCAAACAATAATCACTTTTCACTGCGATCTGTCCTTGAGAAGGATAAGTTGGAAGAGAATGGTACAAACTATATGGATTGGATCCGTAGTTTGAGAATTGTTCTCAAACAAGAGGAGAAACTGTACGTTCTCGATGAACCTATTCCACCCGAACCTCGTCGCCAATGCTGCTAGGGCTATAAGGGAACAATATCTGAAGCACAAGCGTGATTCTACAGATGTTGGTTGCCTTATGCTCTCCGCCATGTGCAAGAACCTTCAAAAGGATCTTGAGCACTTGGGGACAGTCGACTTAAACAATCGGCTGATGGAAATGTTCCAAGTTCAAGCTAGGCAAGAAAGGTACAACACAGTTGCTGTCTTGACCTCATGCAAGATGAGTGAAGGACAAGCTGTTGGTCCCCATGCTCTCAAGTTGAAGGGCCACATTGAGCATCTTGAAAGGCTCGGTTTTCCAATTAGCCAAGAGTTGGCTACCGACATAATATTGAATTCATTACCTAAAAGTTTTAGTCATTTCATAATGCACTATAACATGGGTGGAATGAATAAAAACCTTTCCGAGTTAGTTCAAATGTTGAACACTGCGGAAACCAATATTGTCGAGAAGAAAACCGATCAAGTGCTAATGGTTAACAAGGGGAAAGGGTTCAAGGGTAAAGGAAAGGCAAAGGTTGCTAATCCTAAGGCAAAGGTTGCCAAGCCCAAAGAGGCTTCCAAGCCTAAAGAGGCTAAGCCTAAGTCCCAAGAGGACGCACCGCTTCCATTGCAATGAGATTGGACATTGAAGGAGAAAGCTGCGCAAAATACAAGGAAGCACTAAAGAAGAGCAAAGGAGTTGCTTCAACTTCGTGTATCTTTGTTATAGATATATTCCTATCTACTTCTAGTTCTTGGGTATTGGATACCGGATGTGGAACTCACATTTGTTTAAATGTGCGAGTCTAAGAAACGAGAAGGATGCTTAAGGAAGGTGAAGTGGACCTACGTGTGGGGAATGGAGCAAGAGTTGCTGCATTAGCCGTAGGAACTTATGAAGTTACTTTACCTTGTGGGCTAATACTTGTTTTGAACAATTGTTATTACGTTCCAGCTTTAAGTAGGAATATTATTTCGATTTCATGTTTGGATAATGAAGGTTTTAATTTTCTTATATGTGATAAGAAATTTTCTATTTACAAGAGTGAAATGCATTATTGTATCTTTGTTTCATTCAATGGCCTTTATATTCTTGATGTTGAAAATCGTGATAATGATGTCTATAACATTAACAAGAGATCTAAAACCAATGATGTAAACCACACTTACTTATGGAATTGTCGTCTTGGCCATATAAACGAGAAATGCATTTCTAAACTCCACAAAGATGGATTTTTGGACTCACATGATTATGAATCTTATGAGACATGCGAATCTTGTTTACTTGGCAAGATGACTAAGGACCCATTTACCAAAACCGGTGAAAGGGCAGGCGACTTATTAGGACTCATACATACGTATGTATGTGGGCCTATGAGTAGCGATGCTAGGGGAGGATTTCGGTACTTCATAACATTCACTGATGATTATAGTATATTTGGATATGTTTATCTAATGAAACATAAAAGTGAATCGTTTGAGATATTTCGAATATTTCAAAATGAGGTGCAAAATCAACTTGGCAAAACTATTAAGGTACTTCGATCCGATCGAGGTGGTGAATATTTGAGCCAAGAATTTGATAGTCATCTTAAGAGTTGTGGAATCGTTTCAGAACTCTCTCCACCCGGAACACCACAATGGAATGGTGTGTCTGAAAGGAGGAATAGAACTTTGTTGGACATGGTTCGTTCTATGATGAGTCAAGTTGAGCTTCCTTTATCCTTTTGGGGACATGCACTAGAAACCGCCGCTTTCACTATAAACGAGTTCCTACCAAATCGGTTCAAAAGACCCCATATGAGATGTGGCATGGAAGAAAACCTAGTTTGTCTTTCATGAAGATTTGGGGTTGCGATGCATATGTCAAGAAGTTAACTTCTGACAAGCTAGCACCTAAATCTGATAAATGTGTTTTCGTAGGATATCCTAAGGAAACCAAAGGATACTATTTCTACAACCGAAACGAGAACAAAGTGTTTGTTGCTCGAAATGGTACTTTCTTAGAAAAGGAGTTTCTTCGCAAAGGAACCAGTGGGAGTAAAATAGATCTCGAAGAAATTCGAGAACCCGAAAACAACATTGAACCAATGGTAGAAACTGAACCAAGTTCACAAACCGTTGTGGAACCGGTTCAAGATGCACAAGTTTTTCGCCGAAGTGGTAGGTCACGATCCGAACCCGAGAGATATGGATTTCTCGTTACGGAAAGTGATGAAGTGGAGTTAATCGAAAACAATGAACCCACTTGCTATCAAGAAGCGATGTCCGCTCCTAATTCGGAAAAATGGCAAGAGGCCATGAAGTCTGAATTACAATCCATGGCTGATAATCAAGTTTGGAACTTGATTGATCCACCCGAAGGTGTAAAAACCATAGGGTGCAAATGGGTCTTCAAGAAGAAGACCGACATGGATGGGAAGGTGCACACCTATAAGGCTAGACTAGTAGCTAAGGGATATAGGCAGATTCATGGCATAGACTATAATGAAACCTTTTCGCCTGTAGCTATGCTTAAGTCTATTAGAATTTTACTTGCCATAGCCGCATATTATGACTATGAGATATGGCAAATGGATGTCAAAACAGCTTTCCTCAATGGGAAGTTACTTGAGGATGTATACATGATACAACCTGAAGGTTTTATCAATCCAGAAAATTCTAACAAGGTGTGTATGTTGCAAAAATCCATTTATGGATTGAAGCAAGCTTCTAGGAGTTGGAATCTACGTTTTGATGAAGCAATCAAGGAGTTTGGTTTTATCAAGAATGAAGATGAACCTTGTGTATACAAGAAAATTAGTGGGAGCGTAGCACTATTTTTAGTGTTGTATGTCGACGATATCTTACTCATTGGAAATGACGTTCCTGCACTAGAGACTGTCAAGTCTTGGTTGGGAAAGTGCTTTTCAATGAAAGATATGGGCGAAGCCGCATATATCCTTGGTATCAAGATCTATAGAGATAGATCCAAGAGGATGATTGGTTTAAGTCAAAGTACCTACATTGACAAAGTCCTTAGAAGATTCCAAATGGAAAATTCTAAAAGAGGGAATTTGCCAATGTTGCATGGTATATCTCTTAGCAAGAATCAAAGTCCTAAGACTAATGATGAGCGAGAGAGAATGAATGGTATTCCATATGCTTCGGCAATTGGGTCTATCATGTATGCTATGTTATGTACTAGACCCGATGTCTCGTGTGCTCTAAGCATGACGAGTAGGTACCAATCGGATCCCGCGAACCACATTGGATAGCGAGTCAAGAATATCCTTAAGTACTTACGAAGAACTAAGGATGTATTCTTGGTCTTTGGAGGAATGGAAGAAGATCTTGTAGTCAAAGGCTACACGGATGCTAGCTTCCAAAGCGACAAAGATGATTTCGAATCGCGATGCTGGATTTTTGTTTACGCTTAATGGAGGCACTGTGAGTTGGAAAAGTTCCAAGCAAAGTATCATCGGCGATTCTACAACCGAAGCCGAGTACATAGCGGCATCCGATGCAGCCTAAGGAAGCGGTTTGGATCAAGAAGTTCATTAGTGATTTGGAAGTCGTTCCAAGCATCGAGACCCTATTGAACTTTACCGTGATAACAATGGTGCCATTGCACAAGCAAAGGAACCAAGGTCACACCGAGAGATCCAAACATATACTTCGACGTTTCCACATTATCCGTGAGATATGTGAAAGGGAAGACGTTAAGATATGCAGAGTAGACACTAATGACAACGTGGCGGACCCATTAACTAAGGCTCTCCCGCAAGCTAAACATGATGGTCATGTTAGGTCCATGGGTATTCGATACATGGTAGATTGGGCCTAGTGCAAGTGGGAGACTGTTGGTGTTATGCCCTAGGCCTATGATTGATAGACTTTTGTGTTGACATTATTTATTATTATATGAGATGTTTATCATTTGATTATTATATGTTTTGTATATTTGTTTATAATAATCTCCGTCCCTAATTATTAAGAGAATAATTAGTATAATTGTCAATGGATAATCATGTGATGATTATATGCATAGAGATGCGCATTGAAATTATGGGTACTTGTTAGAGAACACGTGACTGGACATGACCCGCATGAGATTTATGTCATGGTCAAATGTCATAATTAAATCTCATACAGTTACTTCATTTAGTCCCTAGACCTGAGATTATCATGACCTTACATATGATGAAAGTCATGTTTTATTTTAGTCAAACGATATCTTAACACGATATCTATAAAGACTATCATTGGCATGATCGGATTCATGATGGGAAGGATGATAAGTCAAGAAGGAATTTGTCCCTCGGAAGAGAGATGTTTTGCTTGGGCCCCTCGATGAGTGATAATGATGAAAGTGTATGGCCGTACCCCAATATGATTGGAATTATCATTATACTCAAGAATCGAGAAAGCATTGAACAATAACAAGTTGACGAGGACCATGACTTGTGTTCAATATAACATCGTGAGACAAAGGGAGAAATGGAAGTACACCAATGGAAACGTGAACTCTTACGTTACATTATTTGGGTAGACATAATGGCTTGCTAGAGTCCGCTTATGTCTTATGAGGTTCGATATGATCGAACTCATTGCCAACATAATGTAATCCTATTGGGTCACACACAACTAGAATGAATTGGTTAAACCGGAGGAAGAATGATTGAGAGTCTCAGTATCTGGCTATATATGTCACGCGACATACTAAGCCATTGGCTTAATATACCGCGCGACATAATAGGCCCGTACGCGGTTTTGTGAATGTGGTGCCCAAATTTTGTTGGATTCACGCGAGTTTGAAGACATCCGAGTTATTTGAAAAAAACGGAGTCGCCACGCCATTTTGATTACCTCAAAACTTTGAAAAAAAGGTTTTTACTTGGGTTCGGAGGTTAAGTTACCCCTTGGGAAGAACGTTTGGCGTTCACCCAAAGTGCCTTGCTGGAGCAAGTCTCCCAAGATTTCAGTAATCGTGCTTGCTTGCGTGCTTTCTTGTGTGCATGTGTTTGAGAAAAAAGGGGGGAAATGTCCCAAGTTGTCTTCCGGACGTACAAACCATTTGTTGGTTGTCGCTCGGGATTCCTTGGAATTTTATGTATTTGGGATTATGATCCCGTCCTCATCTTATGACTTGTGATCATCGCATTTTAACCTCGGGACCCTCGGGACTTGCGTGATCGAGAGAATGACTCTCTTTTGGTCAAAGATGAGGTTCTTTAGAAAAGGAGGGTCCTTAGCCCATCAATCCTACGCTTTAAGACGGTCGAGCTCGTATAGATGCTTCATACTCTTTCTTAAGCGATAATCGGAGATATAGGGTTCAAGGTGTCCCTTTCTAAAGAGATATGGAACCTTTAATGGAAGGAACGATGTAAAGATAGGATCTCTTACACCGGTCCATTCCTAGGTTGTTAATGGAAATGTATGTAAAAATGAATCTTTAATGAAAAGATGACATTTTTGGGTTGCAAATGATGCACTTAGTTTAAAGAAATAATCTTTATTGCAAATGATGCATAAAGATTTGATTTTTATGCAAATGATGCATTTTGTTGAAGGAATTGGCATTCATTATGCAAATGATGCATAAAGATTGCATTTTGAAAAGCATATGATGCTAGTACATGGTCTTTAAAGCAAATGATGCTTGAACAAGGGATTTTGGATGCAAATGATGCATTTTGATTGAAAAAGATTTGATTTTTATATGCAAAGGATGCATGAAGATGACATTTTTATTTGAAAACGGGGGTTTTAGGTGCAAAGGATGCACTTTTATGGGAAAAGACTACATTTTTATGACAAATGATGTCTAATACATGCCAAAGGGGAAGGGGGAATATAAAGATAGGATCTTTAATCTACCAAGTCCCAAGCAATATAAAGACAATGCAATGAGCAATTTATAAAGCAATTAGGATGCAAAGGTAGGGCGTGCGAGGTTACCAATGGCTTCCTTCTTCTTTGGTCGGAGCTAGGAGGAGAGGTTGGTCTTGGATCTCCAAGGAGGAGGGAGGGAGCTTCTTGGCCTTCTTCTTCACCTTCTTGAGCTTCCAGCGATATTCTTCACGTATTTGGAGTGTTTGTGGGTGATTTGCTATGGATTGTGTGTGTTGCAATGGGTAGAGGAGGACTCTATTTATAGGCGATCTGGATAAGGCTAATGAAGCCGTGCGGCTAGGGACTGAATGAGCTAATGCGGCCGTGCGGCATTATCCATTGTGACTCGGCATTTCTAGAACCATGCAAGGTGGCAAATTTTAGAATCCTCTTCCTAATTAAGAAAAACGTGTTTCTTAATTAGGAAGGCTCCTTCGACCCTTAATTTAATTTGGGACTGTTCAGAACATTTCCGAACACTAGGAAGGTTCGGGAATTACCGGAAACTTACCGAAATTGTCGGGAAATTTAACCGAAGGCATGAGCATTTGGGTACTTACGAAGCCCCTCGGCAACGTCACTTGCAAGGCGAGTGGGGTTGTCGATAGAAAAGGATCCGATACGGCGAATGCCGAGACGGATTGGGTGACCAAGGTGGTCGAGTGGCCGAACCTGCGGAAGGCTACCTACGTATCCGGAGGAATCAAGCCGGCCGTAGTTCGGAATTAGGATCATGGGGAGGAAGAAGAGAAAGCGGGTCTCTTCTTTGGGGAAATAGAAGAGAAAATGACCTAGGAGGTCAAGCAATTGATCCTACTTGGGATATGCTAGGAGTGACCAAGGTGGTCGGATATACGAACCTCTATGAGGGGCTGCTTTATCAGCGAGGAGTGACAAAGAAACGGGGTGACCAAAGTGGTCGAATGGCTGGACCTTTTATAAAAGGCTACCTACGTATCCGGAGGAATCGAAGCCTTGATCGTAGTTCAAGCATCACTAGATAGTTAGGAACGATGTCTAGGATTCTTGAGATTTTGACAATTAATGGAGGCTTTGTCACACGATTGACAATTCTTGGAGGATGTCAGGATGTCACACGATTGAAACTAGAAAACTTACGTCAGCACATCGAGTGGATAGAGGTAGCTAGAGTTTGGTGAACTTGAGCATACGTCTCAATCTCTTTCGAATCGAGAGATATGGGTTGCAAGCTAGAATGATTTAACGTACATACGTCTCAATCTCTTTCGAATCGAGAGATATGGGTTGCCAATGACTTGAGCATACGTCTCAATCTCTTTCGGAAGTAGAATATGGGTTGCCAATACGTCTCAACTTCGAATCGAGAGTCACGTTGCAAATGACTTGAGCGTCTCTCTCTCTTCCGAATCGAGAGATATGGGTTGCCCAGTTTGAATGACTTAAGCATACGTCACTATTCATGACGAGAGGTAGCTTAAGTTAAGAAGAACTCGACAATTCGGAGGATGTCACCTGACGTTATCCCGTTATAACGAAATTAACGGTGGGAATAGAGCTTGATTGCTTAGGCGATAAGGGATATCTTCTTAAGAGGGTGTTATCTCGGTTAGAGGATAACGAGGATTGGAGGCCCCCGAGTGGAAAGTCCAAGGGCAAAATCGTAATTTTTGCTCGGAGCGAAAGAGGCCGCCCGGCATGAGAGGAAGGAAAAAGAAGCCGTGCGGAAACTGATTTTTACAGTTATTTAAAACAGATTTGAACGGGCTATTGGGCATTGTTGCCGCCCCTTGGTAGAGAGAGAGGAGAGAAGAAAGAATTTCGAAATTCTTTGAATTCCCTTGCTTCCCTTGATTTGAGATGGATCAGGCACCAAGACAAGCAAGGAGGAATGTCTCCGCGGCCGCTCAAAAGGAAGAGGAAGGAGCTTGTCCGGACGGATAGGAGGTATGACTTTCTCACTCCTCCATCGGAGCTCTATCAGGAAGGAGGGAGCACAAATCGGCTTGAACCCGCGATCGGTTGGGGTAAGCGCTCCTATTTGGCTCAAATCCGATGATTTTGCTTGATTTTTGAATAATTTAGGGCTTAACCCGAACTTAGGAATTTTCTAGGATTTTCTTAGGATTTTTGAATGATTTTGAGATGCATGAACAACCTATGAGGCTAAGAATATGCATGTGAAATTTATTTGATGAAAATTATGAGAATGACTCACTTTTTTCTCGCAAATGAAGTAAGAATGAGAATTGTCTAAATATGAGACGGAGTTCTTGCCTTGTGCTAGAACTAGGTCAAAATTCTGATTTTCAATGAGAAAACATGATTTTGGAAGATGAAAATGATTCATGCATGCCATTTTATTTGAAAAATAATGCTTATGTGCAAAGAATCGTGAAAATTATGATTTTGTGCCTTAGGAAAGCAACGTGCTTAAAATGACGTGTTTCAAATGATGAAAGTCACGTTTTTGATGCAAAAGATGTTAAAAAGACTTGTATGAATGCTTTTCTTTTGAAAAAATATGTGCGCTTTTGTGACTATATGCATGCTTTTGAAATGAGATGAAGGGTGACACTTCTTTTTTGATGTGCTTGTCTACGAGGAGAACAAGTCTAGGGGACCATACGAGATAGCGGTGAATCTTTGGCGAGAGGATGTCGGATTTTGAGAAGAATGGGGTGAACCCTAAAGAGTTGGTGAGGGCTACCGGTGCGGACGCGTTTGTGGAGGCCATCGGCACGGGAATTCACATCACCTCGAGAGCGAGGGCACTGTTTCGGGCTCTTTACGAGTTTTGGTGGGACTCTACTCATAGTTTCCACACAGTGGTGGGAGAGCTTGCGTGACTCCTGCCGATTTTACGGCGGTGCGGCTGCGGTTCACGGGAGGCCCGTGACTTGGAGAGACCACATTACAGTGAGGAGTTCCGAGCTTTGGTTGGATTTGAGGTGATTCCCAGGGATTGGGTATGGAGACGAGGAATGTCGAGGTGGCGATCCCGAGCGCATGCGGGACTTTCTTTGGTAGTGACGTGGCCGCCCACGGTGGTTAGAGCTTTCGTGTGGTTGATGCTTTGTCGGTCACTATCTTTGCTAATTACAGGACGCTAGCCATGACTTGCCTCCTTGACTCTTTGGTTGATGTGGATGGGATAGGGACGGTCTCTTGGGGAGAGGCCGGATTGGGTGAGTTATACTTCTCTCTGGACATGTACGGTCGAAACAAAGCTGCTTCTATGGGTGCTTCTCATTTGCCCTTGAGGTAGCCTCTCTTTCTCTTCTCTTTTCTCTTTTCTGTCTTGAGACTTCTTATGAGAAAAATGACCTTTTTGATGTTTTTGAACATGCGGGCTGGTTTTGCGAGGTGATCGGGTTCTTTCCTTGGAACCGGCGAGTGATATCACCATTTTCCCTGCGATGGTTAGGCTGGAGGGAGATGTGAGGATAGGTTCACGGGAAGACCCGGATCACTTTCGACTACAAGATGATGAAGCACATGCTCAATAAGGATGGACCGGATGGAGTGGACTTCTACCCACAGGGCGGTATCAGGAGATTTTCTTTGGGAGATGCTATTGAGGTGACAAGGCGAGAGGAGGTGGCTCAGCTGGGCTGACTTGCGACATCATATATACGGGGACCGTTTTTCGAGCGGCGTGGTCATGTCCCTCCATTGGACGCCATTACTCCACACGATCCTCCGGCCACGGATGCTGCGGCCCGAGGGCGCGGGCGGATGAGATTGAGAGGTACCGAGGAGGTATAGGCTGCGGAGGAGTATTTTGACATGGGTACCCCCTACGCTGTGTTTGTGGAGCGGCGCTGAGGACGCCACGAAGGCGCGAAGGCGGCGGTCACTCGGGGATATGGGGAGGATGAGCCTCTTGACCCGCCTATCCCTCCTGCACACCTCTCATCGTCGTACACGGAGTGCAGGGAGGATGAGGATTCCTGTCCACGACACGAGGGAGCCCAGTATACCCTGCCACTGATAGCCTTTGTGAGTATACTCTTAGGGTCTTATTCCCTTTTTAGCTTTGATTTTACATTTTTTTGCAATTTTACGAGATTTTTACGAGATTTTTGAGATTTTCTTTTCTTTTCTCGGAGTTCCGGCTCGCACCTATATGACGGAGGTTGGTCGAGGCGAACGGGGTTGGAAAGACGTGTGCCGATCCTTAGTCAAGAAGAGGCGCTGCGCTACTAAAGCGTCAACAAGCGTGCGGGAGCACGTGCGCAAAAGGAGGCATGTCGGGCGCGGCATCCTCTTCCTCGGCTTCGGAGTATTCATCCGGTGCCGGGCCTCGGGGCGAGGTCCTAATGCTGATATCTTGGAGCGGTGGCGGAGTACGAGCACGACAACATCCCTCTTTCCGATGCGAGCGACCGGGGAGGACGTGATGAGAGAGCCTAGCGTCTATGGTGAGCGGTGATGAGGAAGAAGAAGAATCTGAGGCCTAGGGGGTCTCTAGAGTAGATTTGGAACAAAACAAACAATGAACACTTTTTATGCACAACTTGTTTATTTTTTTGCTTTATTTTGACGCCGGTGGGGCGAAGACATTGTATTTACGCTTTATTTACTTTTCTAATTTATGCTTTTTCAATTTGCATATTATCGAGCCTCGGGCGACTTTTTTGCTTGGAATTGGGGCTGAAAGCTGGGCCAAAATAATATATAACGATATAAAGCGATTGGGTGGCTTACGGACATGTTTTGTACGGGTTTTGGTTGAGAAAGTGGGGTGAAAACTCCCTTGGGCAGCAACTTTGGTTGCTGCAGAATTTACATCGAGGCAAATGAAGCCGTGCGGCATGGCCTTGAGGGCAAAAGAGGCCGTGCGGCTCACGGTTACTGCAGGTGGTTATTTTGAGAATAAAACCAAGGCTTGGTCATTTCATTTTATTTTCAACCCAAACTTGTTTCAAGCTGTTCCCGGGGCATAATTTGGACCTAAAGACACCACCTTTGATCACTTTTGCGATGGAGAGGCCCGTCGGACTACAAAGGGGAAGAGAGACCATTTTACTGTCCGGTCTTCAATCTTGGGCGAGACATAACTTCCAAAATCACAAGGGAGTGCTTGATTCTTCCTTCAAGATCAAGTCTTTATGGCATTTGAGGGATCTCCCGCCCGATTGGGACTGTTGAGAGCCGCGGCAAAGTTACAGGACGTCAGGAGACATGTTCTTGCTTTTCTTACAATGAAATCGTCCCAACGCACGAAGACTTGAGCCTTGATTGGGGGTCGAGGCGAGGCTATATCTATTCCGCTGATCGGAGACGTGCCGGTGGCGGTAAAGCTTGCATCTTTTTGCGAGATTCCTGCAGGAGAGGCGAGGAGATGATGGTAGCTTCGGACGGGATTGACCTTTCCGAGATCCGGGCGAGTTTGGATCTCCGGCTATGGCTGCTACCATGGTGGCTATGGACGCATTTATCCTTTGCGTCTTTTACATTCTGTTCTGCTGAGTTCGTGGGGATTTGTCACGGTGGTCTCCTGGACATGGTCGAGGAAGGCTGCGAGTGCAGGAAGGATATCGTCCCACTTGGTTTTGGGGAGACTTTGCATGGGATCGACGGGATGGCTCGGGAGACCATTTCATGAGGTCAGGAGTCCGGCTATGTTGACTTTGTGGGCTGCGAGGAGAGGCTCGGGGCTTTGCACGGGGCTTTGCCGACTCGGTGCCCTTGGGTGATTTCTCGGAGAGGTGCACCTAGGCGGCGAGAACGGGGTAGGCTGGGAGGCGATGATGGCTAGGCTATCCACTTCGGACATCCGTTGGTGGATACCACCTTTGGAGGTTGCGGACCGGGAGGATATTTCGGGAGTCTTATGTTGTGAGGTTCCGAGGATTACTGCTGGTCATCCTTCTACATACCTGCTTGGTATCCGGGCGGTTTGGGGCTTTACGGGAGCCTTTGAGTGGCTGGGAGGACATCCGGACCATGGAGGTGATGTCTCTAGACATGAGGACCCGGCCCGGCTTCACTTTTTCTTGAGGGCTTGGACATACACTTGCTTTCCCACCCGGGGCTATCTTTAGGAGCGGGAAGAGCACGATCTTGACCATTGTCTACTTGGGTAGTACGAGAGGGAGATGGGAGCGACTCGGGTTATCTTGGAGGATAGGCAGGAGTTTTATTGGGGGCTGACCACGACTCGAGTAGGACTACGAGGGAGGCAGAGGCTAAGGCGAGTTGCCATAACCAATCGGTGTGACTTGGTCGGGGACATGGAGGCTCGATACAAGAGGTTGTCGAGGTTGCTCATTTGGCGAGTCTCGGAGGGAGGAGATACGGACTCGTGCTCGTATAGAGAGAGCGCTTATTGACACGGGGTTGGTAGAGGCTCCGGTGAGGATACCGAGAGGTCGGGATGAGGGATCTGAGCATTATTGAGAAGAAAAGGAAGAAGACTCGACGAGGCCGAGGAAAAGGGAAGAAGGCGAAGAAGACTCGGCGAATGACGGCGACAAGTCTTTTCTCAAGATCCTCTTATTGCCATTTGCAAACACATTAGTTTATTTAGGCATTTTATTGTATTTTAGATCTTTTTAGCGAGGTTAGCGAGTCAAGAGGTAGGCGTGCTTGAACTCATCACGAAATTTTTGACTTGTAATGAACAAGAAATATTATTTTAGAAATTAATCGAGACATGTTTCATGGAAATTCAAATGTCTTATTACTTGGGACCCGTTTTATGAAAACTGAAATACCCTTTTATTTATTGCTAAGGGCGCACTTTATGGAAGCTTTATTGCCCTTTTTTTATTGTTTAGACCGAACCATATATGGCTGCCTACGTTCCCCTTTTACAAGAAAGGCTAAGGGGCTCAGGTCTTCGTAGTTCATTACGGTGAACTAACAAAACTAAGTCTCTCTTTTTTTTTTTTTTTTTTTTTTTACGTGCAACCTGTTTTTGCCTAGACCGCCCTTTTGGGGTTTTTCGGCCTAGTGGGTATTACTCTTTTGCACTAAGATTTTTTTTTTTTTTATTATTAGACATAGTATCTTCGGAGTTTATCACCAGTTATTTGGGTGGACAAAGGGATTGCCATCCAAGTTTGCAAGCTTCATTGCTCCTCTGACGGTATCTTACGCACTACATAAGGGCCGATCCAAACGGGTTCCCATTTTCCCGAGGGTTGTCTGCGGTAGGGGGCTTTACTTTCGGCACTAAGTCACCCTCTTTGATGTTTCTGGCTTTGACTTTCTTATCAAACGCTACTGGCCATTCGCCTCTGGTAGGCTCGGGTGTGCTCCGTGGCTTTGAGCCTTCTCTCATCGAGCAAGGCCAATTCATCATGCCGGCTTCGTAGCCATTCTACTTCGTTGACAACTTTGTTTTCCGGGAGGACCCTTAATGACGGGATTTCCAACTCCACTTGGTAACACTGCTTCCATCCCGTAAGTTAGGGCAAAAGGAGTTTCTCCTGTGGTACATTACGACAGACGTTACGCCCAGCCCCGAGTGCTAGGTGCGGCTTTTCGGGCCAATCACGACCACGGGTGGCCATCTTAGGATGATCCGCTCGAGTGTCTTATTAGCGGCTTCCACGGCTCCATTGGTGCGAGGTGCATGCGGGGATGACTTGTGGCGAGTAACTACGAATTACGACGACGGTCTATCGCAGTCTCCTTCGAAGTGTGACCCATTATCGAAATGATCTCGTTGGGCACCCCATATACGCACATTATGTTTTCTTTGATGAAGCTTGGGCCACTTTTTAAGGAAGTGAGGACCTTGTAGGACTTGGCCTCTACCCACTTGGTGAAGTAGTCGATGGCTACCAACACGAACTCGTGCCCATTGCTTCTGTCGGGGCTATTTTCCCTATCACGTCAATGCCCCAAGTTGCAAACGGCCAAGGAGTCGTCATGCGGTCTGGTCATGAGGTGGGAGATGGTTGAGGTTGGCGCGCGGCACTTGTCGCGAGGTTCGGACATGCTTTGGACGCGGTCTGTCTCCATGGAGATCCGGTAGTAACCCATTACGAGGATCACTTGCATCGGGGCTCTGGCATTCATGTGAGGACCGCAAGGACCATTGTGGACTTCGGTCATCAACTCTCGGCTCTTTCTTGAGTGACACATAAGAGGAGTGGTCCTTGATAGCGTTTCTTGTACGAGGTTGCCTCCTAGGATGACATAATGGGAGGCCCAACCTTTTCGGGGCTCGCAAGCTTTTGGCTCGACACCTTCTTTTGGTCTACCTTCTTCGTCTCTGAAAGGCGACTCTCCGTCTTTGAGGAATTGGTAAATCTGATTGTACGAGGTTCCTTTATAGGCTCGGGTCCCGAGTCCACTTCACAACGAGAATTTGGGGCTTCTCTTCTACCCACTTTGAAGGGCTTTATTGCTTTTCCCTCGGGGATCTCTACCAATGAGGCTAGAGTAGCTAGGGCATCTGCGAATCTGTTCTTTTCCCTCGGCAAGTAGTGGAAAGTCACTTCTACGAAGCTGTCCGATCAACTCCTCCATATGGGCATGATACCGTTGCGAGATTAGGGTCCACTTGGTCTTCCACTTGTTGGAGACTTGGTTGATGATCGAGGCCGAGTCTCCGTAAACTTCGAGCTCCTTGACATTTCTTTCTAAGGCGGCCTCGAACCAGCAATGCGAGGCTTCATACTCGGCGACATTGTTCGTGGCGGGAAAGTTCAACTTGAGGGCTATGGGGGTATGCTCATCTTTCGGATCGACCAATAGCATTCCTACACCATTTCCTCTTTTGTTAGCGGCTCAGTCAAAGAACAATTGCCATCTATTCTCGAGCTCAGCTGCAAAGATCCCTTCATGCAGGAATTGGGGTTCGGGCCCTCTGTCTTCATTCTTGGGGAAGTTCGCCGGGTGATCGACAATGCTTGACCCTTGATGGCCTTTACGGTCACATAGTTGATGTCGTATTACGCCAAGAAGAAGGACCACTTCGCTAAACGCATCGAGAGGGAAGGCTTGTCAAAGATGTACTTGATGGGGTCCATTTTCGAGACCAAATTCACGGGGTGGGCTTGCATATAATGCTTCAATTTGCCGACTACCCCGGACCGATCTGCACGAGTCTTTTCACATCTTTGAGTAATTGAGCTCACTCCCTTGTAGCTTCCAGTGACAAAGTAAATGGCGTTTTCTACCCGAGAGTCTTTCTTTTCTGAGAAAGCATAGCCCCAACTGCCGTGTACGTGACGGTGAGATAGAAGCGAAGAAGAGGCTTACGTCTATGTGGGGGGCATAGTAGGGGATGTACTAAGTATGCCTTGATGCAGTCAAAGGCATCTTGGCATTCTTCGGTCCATTACGTGTCCACATTCTTCTTCATGAGCTTGAAGATGGGCTCGCACATAGTGGTCAGCGATTGGCAAACGGGCGATGTCTTGCAATTTACCCATGAAGCTCTTGACTTACATGCGGGTTTGAGGTGGCCTCATATCCATGATGGCTTTGATCTTTCGGGGTCAACTTCTATACCTCGCTCGTGACCATATACCCAAGCACTTTTCCCCTTGTCACTCCGAAGGTGCATTTTGGCGGGGTTTAGTCTCATGGAATCTTTGTCTCAACCTCTCAAAGAATTTTCGTAGGTCAACAAAGTCTTGCCCACCCTCTCCTTTGGAGTGGATTATCATATCATCTACGTAGACCTCAATCTCCTTGTGGATCATGTCATGAAAAAGCGCGGTCGTCCCTTTGGTAAGTAGCCGGCATTCTTGAGCCCGAATGGCATTCTTGTATAATAGTAGGTTCCCCATGGTGTGGTGAAGGCTGTCTTTTCTTGGTCTTCCTCGGCCATCTTGATCTGGTTGTAGCACCAAAACCATCAACGAAGGATTTGACTTCGTAGTTGGCGGTGGAGTCCACCGGGATGTCTATGTTTGGCGAGAGGGTAGTCGTCTTTGGGGCTGGCCTTGTTCGGATCTCGGAAATCCACACGGCATCGCACCTTCCCATTGGCCTTGGTTACGGTCACGATGTTGGACAACCATGTCGGGTATTCAATGACTACGATGAACCCTACCCGCGGTAGCTTCTCAATTTCTTCTTTGACACCTTAGAGACCATTCCGGCTTAACCTTTCTCGGTTTACGCTGCGGCTTAGCATCTGGTGCTAGAGGGATTCTATGTTCTACTATCGAAGCTGTCTAGCCGGCATATCCTTGTATGACCATGCAAACACGTCGACGTATTCTACGAGCGGCTCGATCAATGTTGTCCCTTTCAACCCCCTGGAAGAAGCTTCCAATCTGTGTCTCTTTAGGTTCCTCAATAGTACCCAAGTTCACACTTATCAAAACCTCCTCGCGACTTGGGCCCGGTTTTCCTTTTTTACGAAACACCTTAAAGATTTCTTTAATGTATTGTTCATTTAGTGTGTTTGCATCTTGTTCAAATGATTCATTATTAAGCATTATTAAGTTTTGAGTTAATTTATCATTTGTTAAGTTGGCAATAAGAGGATAATCGAAAGATTTGTCATTTCATTCAAAATAAGGGGAAAGATGACATCGATTACATTTTCATAATCCTCGGGCGTGAGGCCTTCGGATGACTACGAGGGCTGGAATTCAAGGATTCTGACTCGGCGAATAGACAACGGGGTGTTTGACACGGCCCGGGTTGAGAAGGACGGGGTACCAATCCAAGCTCCGTGATCATTTCTTTGTCGGCGGCTATCGGCCACGAGAATGTCTCCCAATTCTTCAATGGCATTTCTGTCTTAGTCACCAAAGTGCGAGGATCAAAATGACTTTCACCATCGTCTCCAATAACGGCAACTATCTCATCGTACGAGCCGAAGTCAATCAAGTGCGGGATTTGTGCTTCTTCGTCAAACAACTCTTGCAAACCCTATGTTGTCTTCACTCTTTGGCGGCTTCTATCTGGGCGATCTTTGGAAGAGCTAACTCAAAGGCGGAGAAGTCCATTGTCCGGATGCGACTCTTTGACAACGGCCGGATTTCCTTTGAAGACGTACTCATTCGAATGGTAGTGGTAGCCCCGGGGATATCGGCAAATCAAGGAACATTCTTCGACGGGATTGGTTGGCTTTCCCCTAACTTTCTCAAGGTTCTCTAGAAGGGTTTTACGCAAGGAGATCGCGATCACTTTCATCATATTGTGTCCCTCCTTTTGTAAAGTAATGGGTCGAGAGACGGTGTAAGGATGGAGCTGGACCCCTTCACCTTCGTGCCTTTAGCTTTTACGGCATCCCGAGAGTTCGGTTTGTACCCCAAGCCATATCTGGTAGTCTGTTCCTTCACATCAATGATGGTGTTACGACCTTGAAGTTTTCTACCCAATCCAAGTCCCGGAAGATAACCCATTTTTCGCATCATTCTCATGGCGGGAGGGATTTTATCGGAAGTAGTGGTGAGGTCATGCAACACACTTGTGCCTTGGAAGAAGCTACGGAGAATTCGGTCAATGCTAACCCTTCATCATCGTGCTTGATCTCCAATATCGGGATATCCCCAGTCTTTGGTTCCTTCTACCGTGACTATGTCTCCATAAATGGTGGTGATAGTTCCATCACTCGACCGAAATTTGACGCACCGATGCAAAGTAGAGGCTACCCCGTTTATCTGGTGGATCCAAGGCCGTCCCAGCAAGGCAAGAAATGAAATCGGAATATCAATAACTTGAAAGTCAACGTCCATGACCTTTTTCCGAACCACATCTTGAGAGTGGCGATCCCCAAAGCGATCGTGCGGTGGAGTCATAGGCCTTAATAGTCGACTAGAAGGCTTTAAGTCCGTTGGCTTCGGATCCAATAAATCCATCATTTTAGCCGGCAAGACATTCATTGCACCCTCCATCGACTAATACTCGTGGCAATCGACGCTCTTCTAACTGGACTGTGATGTAAAGAGGTTCGTTATGACTAGCCCCATACTTTGGCGAGGTCTAAGTCGGTGAAGGTAATGATGTTTCCGTAGTGGATATTTCCAATCATTTGGACGACCTCATCTGGGGTGACATCTATGGGCACCATGGTCTTGGCCAAACTTTCTTCTAGCTTCAACTTATGAGGGTATGAAGAGGTCAACAGGGACCATAAGGAGATATTGGCTTGGGTACACTTCAACGGAGTTAGGACTGGATCCTCCTTATCGAGTCAGGCTTTTACGCTTCTGGCTTATAAGGTCTTTTATCTGTTTTTGGCTCAGAGACGGTGCTTCTTTTGTCACCCTTAGGCCGCTCAACATTCATCCGCCTGCACCGAGTCATCACATAGACATTGGATTTTCCTTGGTCATTATTCCTACTGGAGAATTCTGTCAATTCTTTCAAAGTCAGAGGCGGATTCTTACTGGCGTATGGCCAATTCTGCTGATTGATCTGATTGACGGTGCTGCCGGAAGCATAGGCGGCTTCCCGAATCTGGTCCCAGGTTACCGGCTTTTTGACCTTTTCTGAGTTTGACCGGCTGATTTCAACTTCACATTCTCCGTTTAAAGCTTTCACAGTCTCATTCAAACTTTTCAAAGTCAGCATGCAACAAGAATTATCACTTCCGGAGTTTGGAGCTTGGCAAATGGCTTTCTCATCCGAACCTAGCAACTTCTTTAACAGAGTAGGATCACATTCCTCATCACTGTCAAGCATGTCTTTTCTTTCCCTGGGGGTCAACCTTCTGACGGCATCTTTGACGTTGGCCAAACATTTTCTGAAGTGGGAAATTCCATCATCAATAAGGATTTCTGGGTCAAACCTCATGGCGGGTTCCGTTTTCTGACTGTCAGAGAGATTTTCTGGGCTTTTGGCTTCTGGACTAACCACTCCTCTATTGTCCCTTCCGCACTTCGACTGTGTCTTCATCAGTGTCACTACAATAGCTCTCGTGGGAACTTTCGCCTTGGCTCTTATGACCAATGAGGGCAAAAGCAGGTCGGGATACTTGACGCCATATGAGGGGTATCTCAGACTCTTCCTCGGGCTTAGGGATTACCAGGAAAACATCATTATCATCGTAGGACATAAAGGGGACTGGGGTCGCCTCTAAACTCGTGACTCTTTCCAAGGCATCCATACATTCTTCTTCGACCAAGTTTCAGGAGTGACTACTAACACTTTGTGATAGAGTCTACCCTTCCTGATGAGAGTTTGGCTTCGGCGACGCTTACATGTTCCAGATCGGTGGGCGGAGCCCACTTCCCTCTTTTGGCTAAAGCTTCGATCAAGTTCCTCCATTCACCTACCAAGTCCTTGTACGGAGTATTGAACTCTAGGATATAGGACTCATACACTACCTCATCTAAGCTAGCATCCTTCTCCGAGCCTTTGCATAGGTTGCAGACACACTTTGAAGTGATTTCATCCCCTATTCCAGGTCTGTGGCTTTCTACCTCATCTTGCCCTTCGGGTTTCACTTCCGTTGGCTCCAAGTCCATTCCTTTTACTGAACTGTCATCATCGCTGTAAATCCATCCATTCCTATTCTCGTTTCCGACTGACTCTTCACCGTAGCCGTCCGAGAGGTAGGCAAATTCACGGGCGTTGACAAAATTGGAAAGGTCAAATTGGCACTGGGATTCCAAAGTAGGCTCAGCCGAAAGGAGGAAAAAGGTCCCGTGGGGGGATGCGAGAGGAAGTGAGGGTGTCGAGACCCTAACAGCTTGGGGTATTGGAGAAGACTGAGAAGGGACGGTCTTTGGCAATGGGTTATATGAAGATGGGGGAGGGCATTGGTTATAGGCTAGCTCTTCTTCCCTAGTCATCGGTTACCCAAACCAAGATGCTTCTCTGTCAAATCGGCCATTCTGACTCTCGGAACTGAGGATTCTCGGCGAACCATCGAGGATTCTGCGCTAACAAGTCGCCGACCCGGTGTTCTCACCCACTTCTTTCTCGCTGCGGGAAAGGGATAGGAAAGGTTTAGACTCGGGGTAGGTGTTTAGGCTGAAGGCTCAGGCAATATGCAAATTAGAATCTTCAAGTTTACTTAAAACAGTGTCTTTTATTAATATCTATTTGGTTGGAAAAGGGAATTTGCCCTTCTTTTTCACAACTACTCTAGATCCTGGATCAGTGGGTTCCGTCACTACGTCTATAAGCCCCTCGTATTCCACCTGTATTTCGACCTCCCAGGGTGGACAGCCCCGGGCGAGGGTCCTATAGGGCACGCGGATCCCACCGACCGAGAGTAAAGAACGCTCCTATCGGGTCTAGCGGGTCATAGGACCTTTCAACGCACGAGCGATGCGGATTATAGTCAAGGCAATACCGGGAAAGTCTCGTCTCTCTGCCTTGACGGATCTTTGCGAGTTTCGCTTGAGCGAATGACGGTTTCGACTTTCGGTAATGTCCGAGAGAATAATAGGCATGGGTCGGGCGGTAAAAAGCCGGATGACACGGTGTCACATTGAACTTTGTTGCATACACGGTGCGTGGGTCGGAATCGAAGTCAATGCCGGTCAAGATCTTGCCAATTTTTCCTTGTCGGAATTTTGGCAGAGCTTCGCTTGAGCGAAAGATCTTTTGATTTTTGGCAAAGACTCGGTCTTGACTCTTACGCATTCCGTGCGGGTCAAGGTCAATAGTCAATGTCGGAGTCAAGATCCCACCGATTTTTCCTTGTCGGAATTTTGGCAGAATTTCGCTTGAGCGAAAATCTTGGCTTCCGTTATGAGCTAAGGCTTGACCTTTACGTGGGTATGCAACTGGGCTATATGACACGGACTAGACCAAAAACCAACCAAAAGTCACGGTTTTGAAACGTGTGACACGGACTGTGCATTGGTCGACACTGGCTGCCATGGGGAGGTTGGGATGATTCCGTGCGCGCCCGGGAGCATCGTAAGGCTGTCCGTGACTGCAGCTGGAACCACCCTCGGGTTTGAAGGACGTGCGTGCAAAGTGTACAGGATATATCAGGTGCGCGTAGTGTGCGGTCTCCTAAAAATGTTCCTTTTTGAGTTAAAACAGAGATTTTCATAATGTGTTTTAAAGGAATGATTTTCGGGACGGGGAAAATGCAACACGTAAGCACGTAAATTTTCTGGGAGCCCCGATCCGTCATGAAGCCGAGTAGCCCCAAGCCGCTAGGTGCCCGGATTAACCATGATTTTTCCTGGTGGAATTGCCACCGAGGTCGCCCGGTCGAGAATCCAAGGAGGATTGAGCCGTACGGCGCATGGATCAATTTTCCGTGTTCCACTCCTTTTGCTATTTTTCGGGTTGTTTCCCGTTTCAAAGTATGCAGATTCCAAGATGCAAATGATGCAATGCATGGTAAAGAAAGCAAGCACGATTAATGAAATCGGCGATGGGAGTCTAACCCGCTCAAAGGGAAAAGCTTTCTTTTATTTTTTTCAAAATTGTTTTTCGAAAAGGGATACTGGTACGTGGATTGTTAAACCACCGGTTATCCCAACTCCCACGTCAGGGAGTGTACAGGAAGGGTAAGTGGTTTCCACCTATATACCGAGTATCAAATTTTTTTGTTTTGAAAATAGAAGCTTTTCTCCTTTGGGTTATCCCCAGCGGAGTCGCCAAACTGTGAATGTGGTGCCCAAATTTTGTTGGATTCACGCGAGTTTGAAGACATCCGAGTTATTTGAAAAACGGAGTCGCCACGCCATTTTGATTACCTCAAAACTTTGAAAAAAAGGTTTTTACTTGGGTTCGGAGGTTAAGTTACCCCTTGGGAAGAACGTTTGGCGTTCACCCAAAGTGCCTTGCCGGAGCAAGTCTCCCAAGATTTCAGTAATCGTGCTTGCTTGCGTGCTTTCTTGTGTGCATGTGTTTGAGAAAAAATGGGGGAAATGTCCCAAGTTGTCTTCCGGACGTACAAACCATTTGTTGGTTGTCGCTCGGGATTTCTTGGAATTTTATGTATTTGGGATTATGATCCCGTCCTCATCTTATGACTTGTGATCATCGCATTTTAACCTCGGGACCCTCGGGACTTGCGTGATCGAGAGAATGACTCTCTTTTGGTCAAAGATGAGGTTCTTTAGAAAAGGAGGGTCCTTAGCCCATCAATCCTACGCTTTAAGACGGTCGAGCTCGTATAGATGCTTCATACTCTTTCTTAAGCGATAATCGGAGATATAGGGTTCAAGGTGTCCCTTTCTAAAGAGATATGGAACCTTTAATGGAAGGAACGATGTAAAGATAGGATCTCTTACACCGGTCCATTCCTAGGTTGTTAATGGAAATGTATGTAAAAAATGAATCTTTAATGAAAAGATGACATTTTTGGGTTGCAAATGATGCACTTAGTTTAAAGAAATAATCTTTATTGCAAATGATGCATAAAGATTTGATTTTTATGCAAATAATGCATTTTGTTGAAGGAATTGGCATTCATTATGCAAATGATGCATAAAGATTGCATTCTGAAAAGCATGTGATGCTAGTACATGGTCTTTAAAGCAAATGATGCTTGAACAAGGGATTTTGGATGCAAATGATGCATTTTGATTGAAAAAAGATTTGATTTTTATATGCAAAGGATGCATGAAGATGACATTTTTATTTGAAAACGGGGGTTTTAGGTGCAAAGGATGCACTTTTATGGGAAAAGACAACATTTTTATGACAAATGATGTCTAATGCATGCCAAAGGGGAAGGGGGAATATGAAGATAGGATCTTTAATCTACCAAGTCCCAAGCAATATAAAGACAATGCAATGAGCAATTTATAAAGCAATTAGGATGCAAAGGTAGGGCGTACGAGGTTACCAATGGCTTCCTTCTTCTTTGGTCGGAGCTAGGAGGAGAGGTTGGTCTTGGATCTCCAAGGAGGAGGGAGGGAGCTTCTTGGCCTTCTTCTTCACCTTCTTGAGCTTCCAGCAGTATTCTTCACGTATTTGGAGTGTTTGTGGGTGATTTGCTATGGATTGTGTGTGTTGAAATGGGTAGAGGAGGGCTCTATTTATAGGCGATGCGGATAAGGCTAATGAAGCCGTGCGGCTAGGGACGGCGAGCTAATGCGGCCGTGCGGCATTATCCATTGTGACTCAAAGATTTCTAGAACCATGCAAGGTGGCAAATTCTAGAATCCTCTTCCTAATTAAGAAAAACGTGTTTCTTAATTAGGAAGGCTCCCTTCAGCCCTTAATTTAATTTGGGACTGTTCCAGAACATTTCCGGAACACTAGGAAGGTCCGGGGAATTACCGGGAAACTTACCGAAATTGCCGGGAAATTTAACCAGAAGGCATGAGCCAGATTTGGGTACTTACAGGTTTGACAGCCTGTTCTCCTAATACGATTAGGAGAGGTATTCATACTATTGTAGTATAAATATGAGAGGTATGTCAGACCTAATTCTCTAGCCGAAATTTTCAAGAAAAATTCACAATCAAATACTCTCAATATTCTTCAAGGTTTTAGATCTAGCAATCATTAAGAAGTTGTTCTTGAATTCATTCAAAGGTGTGGATACCGAAAGAGGTTCTTCGCTCGTTCATCGATCAAGGCCTAGAGTTCAAGCAAGTTGAAGAACGAAGTTTGTGATTCAATATCACACAATCAAATCGTTTGATAGCTCAAGAACGGAAAGCGTTCAAGGTTGGTACAATTCTATCTCATAGGAATTTAAATTAATTGCATAGAACGGATCCTAGGGCTTCTTAGGTTTTATGTTTTAATGCTTAATTCCGCTGCGCATGGACCCGTAAAACCCAACACATGGATGCGAAGCCCCAGTGAAGCATTCACGGCAAGTGTTTGTGGAGGAGAAATGAAATATGCTCACATGAAATGTCAAATGAATTGGATTTGAATTTTCATAATCTTAGATTGATGATCTTGAAACGAGATGGATTTGACTCCGATCTAAGCAAGCAATGAAGCATTAATTTGATTTAGATCAAAGATGTTAGAATGAAACTGCTATCCGGTGGGAACTGTAGCTGGGTTTTCGGGCTTCGATCGACCATCGGGTGATTTAGAAAATTGATTGCATCGTGACCTCTTGAGATGAGAGGTCGTCTAGGCCTTTTACTGACTGAACCTCTAAAGATGAGAGGTTGGCTTTTGAGGATGTGTTTGGGAAATCTAGCGCGGGGAAGATTGATTGCCTCTAAGAATGAGAGGTCAAATTTTGACTTTGGCCAAAGGCAAGGGTAATGGTAATGGGAATATCCTCTAAAAGCGAGAGGATGATTTGGGATTATTTGGTGGATTGCTGGCGAGAGAAGATCCAAGATATCAAGAACTTTTGCGAACTTTCGAGAATTCGAGCTCCTTTTGAACATTGGAGAGCTTCTTGAGAAATCGGGAACTTTTGTTGAACTGTGAGGATCTAAAGTCCTTCTTTTGATAATTGGAAAGACCTCTTGAGAAGTTGAGGACTCTTGCTGAATTGTGAGGATTTAAAATCCTACTTTTGACAACTTGGAAGGACTCTTGAGGAGTTGAGGACTCTTGCTGAATTGTGAGGATTTAAAATCCTTCTTTTGACAACTTGGAAGGCCTCTTGAGGAGTTGAGGATTATCTTTGTCCTTTCTTCTTAGCTTGAGTATTTTATGAATCGCCGACTCTCGAAGCTAACTTCTGGACATTGCTCGGACTTCTCTTAGCATGGAGCAAAGATGATGGCTAAACAGGGTTTCAAAATATGCCGATCTTGAATTGAAAGGGTATTGTTTAGTGAGGGTGAGGTAATGGATTCCCTAGGGTGAAAGGCTTCAACCGCAATCCCTACCAGATGATCTAAACGAGATTAAGTCTTCATTGCTTGCTTAAGCTTACTTGAGGAAGATTCATGCAAATTCATTGAGCAACGGAACGCTGAGTATGGTGAAAGAGATGTGAGCATATGAGATGCGAAATGGGGAGTTTGTAAGCCCCAATTTGAGAAAGATATCAGTTGATTTTATCACTCCGATTAATTTAAATATTAGTCATTTCAATGCATTAGTGATTGAGCAGCACCAGTGATCATTTAGGATAAAACCATTTCAATTAGGTGTAATGAAGGTGTGCAAGTGATGTCTCGAGTCTAGCAAGAATAGAAATAAAGATTTTTATTACTGTAATCTCATAACATGGACTTGACAAACTCATGACAATGGAAAATACATTCTAGAACCTACGACGCTGACTGACTGACTTCGCCATCTTTGGATGGGAGGGCTTCTTTGGATCATGGAAGAAGATCTGTGACAACATTGGGGCGAGGTTTCTCAATCTTACCCACATCGACAAGCTTCTGAATGAGCATCTTTAGGGGGATGCAATCATTGGTGACATGGCCAGGAAACTGGTGGTAGCAGCATTACTTGCTTGTATTCGGTTTTGGGTTGCGATGAACATGGCGGTAATTATCAAGGGGCTTGACCATCCCCGCCTTAACCAAACCATTAAATGCTTCCTCCGTATTCATGCCAAGATCGTCAAACTTCTGTGGCTGGCGAGGTTGAAATTTCCCGTTGCTTGGACCAATGCTTCCTCTCTGGAGGTTGTTGATACTATTGTCTTTTGAGACCCGAGAAACTGGATTAACCATGTTGTAATTACTTGTCTTGACATCTGAGGTGAGATTGAAGAGTCGATTCTCGCTACGAGCTCCCATGCCTACCATTTCTCTCAAATCAGGGTACCAACCCTTTCCAATAGCCTCCCGAAGAACCGGCTTCACACATGATAGAAAGATGTCCTTTTGGTCCTGCAAAGGGATTGGCTCAGACATCTCATTCAACTTAGCATTCCACCTCTTGTAGAACTCTGTGATTGACTCATCCTGTTTCTGAATTGTACCGACCAAGTCGTCTCTAGTTGTACGCCACTCGAGGTTTCCACGGTACTTTTCAAGAAAGGCCTCGGTGGTCTGACTCCAAGTAGATCGAGCTTCAGTCTTAAGAGCTAGAAAACATGTCAAGGCATGTCCTTTGAGTGTGAGATGAAAGTGCTGAGCCATAAACTCGGGAATGCAACCCATTGCTCTCATAGTCATCACATATGTGTCCACATGAGTTTTCGGGCATGCTGAGCCATCAAATTGTATTTTGGGCATCTTGAACTTATAAGGAAGAGGCTTCACTTGTTCTGGATCAACAACTTTGAGTCCACTTGACCCTATAGTCAACTTGTCAATCTGCTGTTGCATCTGTTTTAACAACGCAGTCACCTCTGGGGTCATCCCCAAAAGCTGCAGAATAGAGGAAACAATAGCTGAAGAAGGCACAAAGCTGGTTGATTGGAAGAGGGACTGCTGAGCTGACCAAGACGCTGGAGCTGACAAATGATTAAACCAACCAGTTGGAGAATTCTGATTCTGTGGAAAAGCACTAGCAGGCATGTAGGGAGCTGACCCCGGATGTTGCACAAGTGATGAGCCAAATCCAAAAGCTGAATTCATTAAAGGCTGAGACTGATATCCCTGAGGTTGAGGCTGGCTAGTGGGAGACTGCAGAAAACCATCCTGGCTGAACTGATTCCTGGAGTAAGGGTGCTGATTCTGATACTGGGCGTCACTCTGGAAATGAGGACCATGAAACTGACCCTGCTGATACTGAGAACCTGGAAACGGCAAGCCTTGGCTGTTCGGAAGCTGGGACCCAAATTGACTTAGAGGCACGGAAGCATTGGGAATCGGTGAGGAGGTCAAATCATAGAAGATCGGCTGTAATCCTCCGACTAAACCAAAACTTGTTTGAGGGTTTGACTGCACACCCTGGCTTAGAACTTGAATTGGATGAGATGTTGGAGCAAAAGGAGGAAGGGAGACATTTCTGGTCTCAACATCAAACTCGTTGGCATCAGTAACCTCCTCATAAATCCCGTCAGCGCGTCAGATCACAGCAATAATTCGGCTTCTCATTGCCTCTACAAACTTAGAGTGTACTACCTCTTCTTTAGCTTTAGCGGCTTGAGCAAATGA
This sequence comes from Adenophora triphylla var. japonica, assembly GCA_022495995.1. Taxonomy (NCBI): domain Eukaryota; kingdom Viridiplantae; phylum Streptophyta; class Magnoliopsida; order Asterales; family Campanulaceae; genus Adenophora; species Adenophora triphylla. Next base: position 428,705 of record JAFEMH010000771.1, read on the forward strand.
GTGAGCCTCATGCTCTCTAACTAGAGCGGCTTCCAAATTAGCCCTCATCTCTTCCGTAGACAGATTGTGCATGCCCTGTTGACCCATGGTAGATGAACCCCAAATTTGAGTAGTCATACCATCCTCTGCACTAGCCATCTCTGAAACTGAATCGGATGCAAGCTCTGCTGAAGCTGAAACTGCAACTGCCTAAAAGACGTGAACCAAATGAGCACCAAGAATTGGAGCGCGCGCCCAACTTGCCATAACTGGAGAGGAGAGAGTGTGTATAAGGCGGTAGGGAAAGGATCTTGAGATGGTATGGGAGATGGAAGAATGTGAAATGAGACGGACTCGTGCAACACCTTATTAATGTTTAAGTAGAAAACAATGTCTTTTAAATCCTAGACACCGTTGGAAAAGGGGGAAACCTTTATTCACGCAATCTAGACCTCGGGGGAACCTAGGGACACATCATCCAAAAATACACCCAATGTATTGATTAAAAATTAATAATAGGTAATAATACCTAAACAAAACCGAAGCATTTATGGGAAGGAAGAGCAGACCCAATTTCTGGAGAAATTTGGGCAGTATAACGGGTATCCCTGAAGAATTTCAAGGAAAAATCCGGCATGACCTCTCGTCGGTGCACGTTGACAAAGCGACATGATCTCTCGTTAGAACATGTCGTGGGAACGACATGTACTCTCATGAAACCATGTTGCGTTGGCAAGATGCCCACACGTGCTAGGTTTTGGGATAGGTACGAAAGCCTATTAAAAAATTTGAAACAATTCATTTTAGTGTATTTGAAAATGGCGTGTCAAAACCAACCGTTGGGTAAGATTTAAAAGTGTGGTTCCACCTATGATGCACTAGGGGGGTAGGTTTGACATTAGGCGCTCAAGCGTAGGTGACATACATCACCGTCCGCTATGCCGTCAATCGCACCCGAGGGCTCTAGATCTATGTGACGTAGTGTGCGGATGACTATCTTCCTTTATTTGCGAAAATAATTTTTTTGTATTTTTATTTATTTTTTTTTGAAAGGGGGGGGGGGGATAAATGGAAAACACACACACACAACCAACCCCACAGAGATACAATAATCACAATGATGAATAATTTGATCATGGGGGACTGCTCCACAATCACAATCTGCACCAGAGTCCAACACTTGCAAAGTGGTCACTTATGTCGCGTGACACAGGACTGATGAATCCAATTCTGTCGCGTGACATAAGGAGCCCTATATCCAGAATCTGAACAAAAGCCAAACCAGCCCCAGCCTCCAAGCACAAGCAAGAGATCAACACCAAGCCCCAGTACAACAAACAGGAAGCAAGGGAAGGGGAATAAAGCAAAGCAATAAACACATTTACACACATATAATGTCACCAACAAATGCACACACAAATGCATGAAATGAATATTGAACAAGCACGAAAGTTTGACCCACTTTTGAAAACTAAGTTTCAAGTCCCCAGCAGAGTCGCCACTGAATGTGCGCTCGCTGAAATTTAGAAAGGTTTTGGGAGTCGCCACGCCATGTTTTAAGGTACACTTTGAAAAACCTTTTTGAAAAGAGAAATTGGGTTCGGGGGTCAGGTTACGTGTTGGGAAGAACCGAGAGTTCACCCAACACACCTCGTCTGTAGACGAGTCTTTCTATGTTCAACATCCAAAACATTCAAGAGTGTGTGCAAATTGTGTGTGTGACAAAATATGTAATAAAATGCATATAAACGCTTCGTTTTATTGCTCAAAGGGGAACATTACAACTTGTGAGACATTGATCATGGGAGGCCACATACCATATTACAAGGAGGACAAACAGATTACAAGTGGAAAATGACTTCTGCAGAATGACAAAGAGTGTCGCGTGACACAGGATCTGCTTTGAAGATTGTGTTGCATGATATAAGCTATCATATGCAGAAGACTTACAACGTTAAGCACATAATTAACAGAGATTTATCCAATCACTTCAAATGAGTGTGGATATTGAAGATCCACACTCTATTTTTAGTGACAAGGTACGAATTACAACTGAAATGACAGTCTTTGCATAGGGCTAGTTATGTCACACTACACAGGACGGATGAGACCAATTGTGTTGCGTGACATAACGTTGCCTTCTGTAGAGACTTTACAATTTGAAACCAGATTCAACAGAAAACCAAACAGATCCGAATATTGTATCAAATCAACTCAGGAAACAATAAATACACAATGAATTGACCAAGGGGGTGTGGATATGGGAGATCCACACTCCCTTGGAAATCAAGCAACAAACACCAATGGATCAAATCATGAATAAGTAATTGAATCAAGTAAATGCAACTTAAACAGAGAGATGGTGATTGCCACTTGATAATCAGAAGCGGATGGAGCTTGATTATCAAGTGGAGGAACAGAAATTGAACTGAATTATGCAAATGGCAAGTGAACAAATATGAGAGATGGAGGAGGGGAATTCGTTACCCTTGTAGTCCTCAACCTCCACACCAAGTTAGGTGTATAAGCCTTCAATTCAGCTGCTGGAAGGAGATTTGGATCTCAGATCTGAGGAGGAACTGTGGTCTTCAGTTGGTATGTGTGGGGGTATTGGATTGATGTGATGGAAGATGAATTGGATGAGAGGTAGGGATTGAATTGAAGGAATTGGTTAGTGTTTTTTTGTGGACGGAGGAGAGAGACTGGGTTCTGGCGTGAATTTGGTAGAGTGACTTTAGGGAATGGAAAAGGGGATCCTGAAATGAGAGGTGCAGGGCTCTATTTATAGCTGTAGATTAGAGGCCAGTAGTGTCGCACGACCTCCTGTGTCAGTTTTCCATGGCTCGAGTTGTCGCGTGATACAACATGTCCATAACCGTTTCTGGCGCCAAAACCTGGTTCTGGAATATTCCAGGTTAATACCCAAAAGGTCCAAAATTGGTTTATTCCTTGTAGGTCCTTTAGCATGAGCAAAGTACTGAAAAGTACTTCCTTCGCGAGAAACTTATGAAATGTTTCCGGAAGTCTCGGAATGGACCGAGAATTTACCAAAACGCTCCCTAGTGCAATTTTATCATATTAAAATGAACCTAAAAAGGGTCACGAATTGGATTGACGTACTTACGCCTCCTCATCCACATCTATGATGGGCGACCTGGCCTTAGGCTTAGCCTTGGACTTGGCCTTATTTTGAGCCTGGGACCTAGTTTGGACGACCTCCCTCACTAGCTCCAAAGTTTGCTCAGACCTATCGATCTCAGCAGCATCAACCTCCTGGGCCTCTTGGGCGTCATCTCCAACTTGATCCTCCTCCTCCAATTGCTCGAGATCGTCTTCCACTGGGATAAACTTGTCCGCCTCCTTATTAGCTAACTTCAAGAGCTCTTGGTGCTCAGAGCCCTCTCTCACGGTGTTCTCGAGCATTGGCAGCCCCACAGCTCCTCTTGCTTTTTCTTATGTCAATAGCTCGGCCCATGTTGGCCTCTTGTTCAGGAGTCAAATCTGCACAAAATCAAGATAACAAAGGGTTAGATCGACAATTAAAAGTTCTACATATGAGCTACCAGTTTTATGTATGAGCAAGACATGTACTAGCTAAAAGTTCTACATCTGGTAAATTATCTACGAGCTAAAGTATATACAAGTCAAGAAAAGTTCTATGTACGAGCTACCAGTTCTACATACGAGCAATTAATCGACAAGTTAAGAGACAAATGAGGGTAAAACTCTTACCCCCAAAGTGCTCTCCCTGATCTTTACAGTAATTGGGCGTCTTCTTGCAGTAATGACATGCCTTTTCAAATCTAAATCGAGCCCCCTCATGGGTGACCCAATCAGGGTACCTTAGACATCTAACAATGGGAACCAGAGGCACCACATCCCCATCACTAGTCATCTTCCCAGCTCGAATGTAGTTATTTGGTGGTTCCCAGAACTTCCCAACTAATGGGTCCCTTACCAGCCAGCTCAACCAATTTCTTATACAGCTCGACATGCCAGTACGGCTCCCAATAATCCTCCTCATTCACAACCTTGGTGTCAATGTTGAGCAGGGGAAACTCCCATCCTCTTCTAATTTCTACCACTACCACATGGGAGTTCCAACCGCTCACCTTACTAGGAAGGTTGACAAATAGCTTGGGGGAATTTGGCTTGGAGGGGGTGCTAATCCCCGAGTCAACCTTATCAGTCTTGACACTAAAGAATTCTCTAAACACTCTCATACAAGGTTCATACCCTAAGAACCTGCAGACCATAACAAAGCATACCAGGACTCTACAAGTATTGGCTCCCAGTTGGAGGGGTAGGGCGTTCATGCACTCCAAAAACTCATTTATAAACGGATCCAAGGGCAACCTCAGGCCAGCCTCAAATTGGCCATAGAAGAGGGCCACCCTAGTAGGATCTTCCTTGTAGGTATCACCGAACTAAGACAGGAAGTATTTCTTGCTATAAAGGGTGATGTAAAACTCCTTCTTATCCACCTCACAAAAGTTGTACACCATGTCTATCCGAGACGGAAAGTTTTTCTTTCCTTGAAATGGCCTAGGAGGCACGTAACCCCTTTCATTCTTCCCAGATACAATGGAAGGCTCAAAGGCATCAACGATTCAAGGACTTGAGGAAGTCAAAGCAGAAGCTCCCCCTTGAGTCGCCATATCTGTACAAGAAGAAGAGGAAATAGGGGAATCAGTCCTATATACAGCTTCAAGGGACCTAACAGACGTACTAAGGGGCGGCCTAGATTCCCTTGGAAATCTTTTTCTATTCCTAAGGAAGGAGGGTTTATTGGGACCTTGAACGTAGAACATAGCTATGTGATCAAGAAGTTCATGGAAAAGGTTGAAGGAGACGATTCTTGGGTTGTTCGTTTCTAAAGCACCTATAGTTTCTCCTACAGGCTAACCTAACTCGTTAAAATGCAAACCCCACCGAGTCAAAATTGAGGAACACTCCTCAACCGTCATCTCTCTCCATGTTCCATTCAAGTGTTTATAAACTCTCCGATTGACATTGCAATAGTCGTACCAAGCTCCGGGTTCACTACTAAAGGTCCTAGCCATGGAAAAATCAAAGAAAACGCAGAAATTAAGCCCTAATGCTAAAGGGTGAAAGGAATACCTTAATCAGTTGAACGAGGAGGGGGTATTGTAGAAGACGAAAGCTCGAATTAACCCAGTTGCTGTTTCGTTGCTGTCGCCAGAAATATACCAGAGCTTGAAGGAAGTAAAAATTCGAAAAGGAGAAGGATTTAGGTATTTGTATTTTCCGTAATTGAAAAGGAAAAAAGAAAATTCAAACGTTTAATTCCCTAATTAAATGTGTCATAGCAGTTTTTGAGGTGGTTTTCCAAACGTCAAAACAGTAATGATTGCAAAAATACGGCGCTTCTAACGATCCTACCGTCCAAACAGTCAACGCCCAGGATTGAGCCACGTCACTATTAGTCGAGTAAACATCAACTCAAGCGTCGAATTACGGGTCAGCTCAAGCTTCATCAAAATTTCTTTTAACTTCCTGGTCGACGAAGTCAACTCAGAAAGTTGGGGGCCACTGAACATACTAAAAGTGTCGAGCTGAGCCCATCGAGTAAAGTCCAATCTTCAACCTACTATTGCCACCACGTCCTCAGTGGATTAGGCTCAAATCATTACTAGGCCCAAGGCCCATCAATATGATCAGTCGACCTAAGCTCATTGTCTGACCTACGAGGTCCCAATCTAGCTTGGTCCGACTCTACGATCCATACGACATTTGGGTACGGTCCAACCCTACCCATCAGTCAGGTCGACCTAGACCCAACAGGCGACCTCGACCTACATATTTACGTCGACCTACAGAGTTCTGGCATACTTACAATTCTACACGTAACGAGACTCCCTACAAATTCAGAGTTATTTATGGATAAGATCTCTATCACGAATCTGTTCCTCAAATTAAGAGATTTCATGCAATCCTACCTCAAATACAACTCTCATCAACAACTATAAATACAAGGCAACATCAACCGTTCCAAGGTAATTGGTCTTTGTTATTTTGAATACACCTTGTTCCTTATAATATTTGTACTCTCATACACCGTACTTATTCTCACGGCCGAGGGTCTTCGCCGGAGACCATTCCGGCTAGTCGTGGGTTCTATGTTTCAGGTCAAGGAGCCAAGTGAACAGTCTTGCTACATGGACGGAGATTGATAAGCATGATTCTTGCAGCATCAATTCCTAATTGCACATACAAACTTGACAGAGACTGAAGTGGCTGGAGAAGTATATATGCTAGGAAAGAAGGAAGAAATATATGTGCCTCAAATTTTGTTCGATTTTCCCAGAGTACAGAGACATATGGATAAACTCAATTCATTACTTGGTATATTAACAATTACGACTCTAAAATTTCCCTACTATCATGGCACGGTGGTTTCATATTCAAACACTTAAGGCTGATATATTATTATTACCTCATAAACACAGTGAACCAAGAAACATAACTCAATTGCATTCATAACCTTTCCTAAATGACCAATAATCACAAAGTGGAAAGCAAATTCGAGATAATAAGATGAATTAAACAATAGCAGAGTCACACGAAATTGAAAAAAAACTTAAATCTTGAAAAGAGGGAGAACGTACCTGAAAGATTGTGAATTGAAAAATTCAGAAGAATAGAAATCTTTAGGGCTTGGAGTTAAGCTGTTTGAGAGAGTTGTGACTGGGAGAAACCATTTTAAGGGCATCTTTAAATAGAAGCAATGAAATATGAATGACAATAGGATTTGGACTGGGTTTATAGCAATGGAAGTAGGATTCTTTGACTGGGTTATTAGTAATTGAAGTAGGATTAGGGGAAGAGATGAATCGGTCATGTGGGTGAGGAGAAATTGCCGAATTAGGGAAAGCTTTGGCGGAAAGGAGAAAGTCAGAAGAAACCGAGGAACCGGTGTAGGAGGGTGTAAGTACCCAAATCCGGATCGTCAAAATCCGTTAAAAGTTAATCGGAATCCGTTAACTGGCCCTTTCCGGGTTAACCGAAACCCGTCAAGCTCCCCACTCTCGAGTCAACGAGACATCCTGGGACTGCCCCGTGCATCCCGACATCAAAGTGTATTCAACACACGTTATCACACGTAAAAGTACAATTTTCCTCGAAAAATGCACTTTTTGGCACTTTACGGGGGCGTTTCGAACATTTTTCGGACAGTTATTTAAAAAACAGACAAAACCGGGAATAACGGGACAAAATCCCTAGCCTAGGTGAGTCACAGGGGCACGTGGCACGCATGCCAAGACCCACTAATCAACATCAATCAAATTTGAGGGTGAAAAAATCAAAATGCCCTTTATTTTGAGTGACTGGCCACTACCAGAAAAAGGTCATTTAGCGACGGAAATTTCCGCCGCTAAAATTATATTTCCGTCGCTAAAATAAATCACCGACGGAAAAATTCCGTCGGTGGTCCGCCGCTACCAGCTCGTCGCGGTGCTCAGACGGGTCAATTTCCGCCGCTATTTTTTCTTTTACCGACGGAATTAATTCCGGCCGGTGAATTAATGGTTTCGGCGACGGAAAATTCATTGCTATATTAATTTAATTTAATTAAATTTTCATTTCGATGACGGAAATTTCCGTCATTTGTAATAAAAATTAATTTAATTAAATTAATTTCGGCGGCGGAAATTTCCGTCATTTGTAATAAAATTTAAATTAAAATTAAATTATTTCGGCGGCGGAATTTACCGTCATTGAAATTATTTAATTTTAATTTAAATTTTATTACGGCGACGGAAATTTCCTTATTGAAATTAAAAATTAAATAAAAATTAAATGATTATAGCGGCGGAAATTCCGTCATTGAAATTAATTTATTTAATTAATTTTAATTTCGGCATTAATTTCGGCGACGGAAAATTCCGTCGGCGATTACTGAAATAAATTTAAAAAAAATAATTTAAAATATCAATAAACCAAAATTTTTGTACACGATATAACATTTCAATTTATAAAACTAAAACTATAAAAACTAAAATTCAAATATCGGCGTACCAAATAAAAACTAAATACCACCGTACCAATTCGGGAGGGGAGGGGAGAGGGGAGAGGGGGAGGGGAGAGGGGGAGGGGGAGGGGGAGGGGGAGAGGGGAGGGGGAGAGGGGGAGGGGGAGAGGGGTGGAGCGGGGGAGAGGCGGGGAGGGGCTCCGCGGGTATCAAATGTCTCAAATGTTTACAAACAAGTATAAATTAATACAAAAATGTCTAAAAATGTCTAAAAATGTCCGCAATCAACTTTGGGGAGGCGGGAAATTACCACAGGAGTCTGGCCGAGATGAGCCATCAACGGCGCCAATTGTCTTTGAGTCTCTGCATCTTTGTCTCGAATCTACGCATGGCGTCGATCGTTCTCCTCACTGCATCTGCGTCTGAAGCTGCAAAGCATCCGCAAGCTTTGCCCGCTCGCGTTTCTCCTCCTCCAGCGCAGCCTCCAGTGTCGACCCTCGGATCATGAAACGTGGGGCTGGACTACATTTCGCCGACGGCCGGTCGGCGTCGACGGGCATTGCCGCCCGTAATCCCCCATCCCTAACACTCGGGCTCCTCTCCTTGGATGTCCACGAGAGGTGACCTCTGTCAAACATCGAGGCACGAAGGGGACGGGCTCGCGGGAGGCGTTCCTTCGGGAACAACGGCGGCTTGATATGCGGCTGAAAAATAAAACAAACAATTATAATCATATACACAATGTAAGGTACATAAATAAATTTACATATTCAAAATCAAGTCATTTAATGGTAGTTTACTTACAAAGGCGTGCTTGAGATCGATCGTCAACCCATTGCGGAGGTTGATCGGGCGCTGTAGAATTCCGAATATGGGTGCTAGCGTAAACATCCACAAAAGTGATATTCGGACCATACTCCACTTTCCTATAAATAAAATAAGCGAGATTATTACTTTGAAATTGTATATATAAATGCAACATTTAAAGCGATTTAAAAGCATGCATACACTACATTTACACTAAAACTATGGATTTCATAGCATCAACATTGGCTCCCGGCTAACATACGTACATAAACCTATTTAAAAGCATCCATACACTACTACATTTAAATTAACATACATACCATGCGGTCGTGATGCTCGGCGGCCGTGAGCGTCCCCGGTATGCAACGCCGCCGACCCAGGAGCTGCTCTATTGGCCTTGGCACTGTTCGGATACGGCCTTCGCCGCGAGCGCTCCCAATATTCGCAAAATTGACCAAACACCTCATCGGTCATAAAAGTAGGACACAAGGGCTGTTGTCCCGCCGCGAGCCGAAAGTATAATAATTTTTCTTCGTGGTACCTATAAAAAATATGAATATCTTGTAAACATATAATGATGACATTATAAAATTAAAAGAGTATAATCATTGTTAATTAAACTAATTAAGGATAGATAAATATGTTACAAATAAAATCCTTAAACGACTTGTGAGCACAGCTTTCAAAGAAAACAAATCTAGCCGTCTCCTCGGCGATGTCCGGATCCCAATAATATTTAGCCTACAACATATAATGATAACATTACAAAACTAAAAGAGTATAATCATTATTAATTATAACATTTTAATAACAAACTAACATTTAAGTTTTAAATAAAAACCATTAACACATTACCTTAAACTCATCCCACGCATCCTCCTTACGCCTCTGTGGCAATTTTTTCCAGTTGGGCCAAAACTCGGTCATTTTCGAGACCGCCGATGTGCCCGATCTTAGTGCCGGTGGTGGGGTATCCACCTACAAACACTGCCAAGTATATTTATACAATAACATTTTAACTTAAATAATGAATTTTATATAAAGCAAAAAGGAACCAACTTATATCAAATTAATGAAGAGTTACTTACTTGGTCATAAAGTGATGAGATCCGCACATATATCCTCCCCTCGGAATCGACGGTAGTGAGTACCGGCCCCGGAGGTGGAGCTAGTACTGCTTGTGTGAGGGGTCAACACCATCGCTACCGGATCGGGACGGTTGCGTCCCGGTAATCAAAGTGTAAATGGGCTTGGTCCTCTTACCCTTGCCCTTTCTACTAGAACTCATACGTATTACGGTAAAAATATTAAAATATACAACTTTAACAATAGGAAACAATATATTCACAATACATCTAAAACTTTAAAGTTCTAATAATCTAAAGCATTCACAATACATATAAAACTTTAAACTATTAATAATATAAAGCATTCACAATACATATAAAACTTTAAAGTTCTAATAATCTAAAGCATTCACAATATATATAAAACGACGGATATTAAAAATAATCTAAAGCATTCACAATACATATGAAACTTTAAAGTTCTAATAATCTAAAGCATTCACAATACATATAAAACTTTAAAGTTCTAATAATCTAAAGCATTCACAATACAATTTTAAACTTTAAACTATTATTAATCTTCGTCCCCATCATCATCCTTTGGACTACGAATTACTACAAAACTCGAGTTCTTCATCTTCGTCTTCGGACTACGATGAATCAAACTCTGGTTCCTCTTCCTCTTCCTCTTCCTCTTCCTCTTCCTCTTCCTCTTCCTCTTCCTCTTCCTCTTCCTCCGATTCATCAATATCAATGTGCGCGAGATGACACGAGCGAGGCGGGGAGTTGGCAAATTCACTTTGGTAAGATATCCTCCTCGGGTTCATCAACATTTTGAGGAATATGAGTGACATCATCTAATGGATGATTAGGCGATGAAACGTTAGGTGGCAACGGCATTTCATCCTCTTGATAGGGTGTTTCTAATGACGACTCTGTAGTTGTCGACGAGGGTAGGTTGTCAATCATGCTCCTAGCCTTGGTCATCCAAACACCCACAATCCGTCGGGTCGCGGACGAGGGTAGGGAGTCATGTATACTGTTGTGCTTGAGATGCTAAGATGAAGACGTCGTCGCCATTATGTACGGACGAGTCCTTTACATCGACGAGGTCAAATATGGGGTGCTTCTTAACACCTCGCACGGCATCCCGCCAATCACAATTGAACAAGACAACCTTTGTTTCTACCGAAATACTCCACCTCGACTACTTCTTTCGGGACGCCATAATAATCATTCCCTATAAGCTTCACACCGCTATTCCACGTCAATTTAGAGCCCCCGTAAGCTTTGGTATGAAACACATAGCCATTCACGAAATAACCGTTGTATAAATGAACGTTCAAGTACGGAGATGATGCTAAATGTCTTAACCTCGCGGCTTTGGCATCACCCGGATGTTCGGCTATCTATAAGACAATATTGTAACCAATTTAATACAATTTTAAGATTGAATGTTTAAAGAAGTGTATAGAATAAATTTGAATGAAACGAAATATTTACATATTTCCTTAGCCGGTTGGAAATTCTCTTTCTGTCCTAGTTGCGATGAGTTACGGAGATAAATCTGAGCTAAATCTTCAAACGATTCAACGGTAGGGTTAAACAAGGCATTTCATATGCGAGGTAATTAAACATGCATAATTTAATCGACGAGGCGTAAACATAACATCAATGACTTACTTGATATATTCCCCAACCTCGTCGCGGTTAAGAAGAACATACGTTTCGACCGCGGCAAACTCTTTAGCGGTTAACGTACGCGTACCAACCCGTTTGCCGAGCAACCGACCGGGGGATGAAAATACGAGAGATGTTTCCCTTAGACGGAAAACCACCATCGTAATTGCGGCCAACCCTAGTCAATCTCGTATCAACATCGGGAGGAAAATATGTTCCGACAAAGGCAACAATCTCATCTATGATAACGGCCTACGAAATTGAGGCCTCGACCATGGCCCTATTGCTCATCTTCCTTTTCAATTGGCCTAGATACCTAAAAGTCATTCGTAGATTAAAACATAAATAATGTTAAAGAAGGTATATTGTTAACGCTCAAATTATTTAGAAATAGAATAAATTCAATTACCTCTCGAATGGATACATCCATACGTATTGAGCTGGACCACCGACTCTAGCTTCGTATGCCAAGTGGACCGGTAAATGCTCCATAGAATCAAAGAATGAAGGAGGAAATATCTTCTCAAGTTTGCACAAAGTCACTACGATGCTCTCCTCAAGCTTTTTCATGTGATCAACACGCGGTGTGGTCGATGTTAACGCTCGGAAAAACTCACTTAACTCTGTGCGCCACCGAGATATTGTCGGGCAATAGACCCACGAGAGCAATCGGAAGTAGCCTATCCCGGCAAAACGTGGCAATCGTGACTCTTCAAACCACACTTTCCCCTCCTCTACATTGACACGATTACCAATGTTAGACGCGTAACCATCAGGAAGCCTTAAATCCTTGAGCCATTTCGGGAGGAGGAGCTTCTTTTCCTTTGTAAGCACGTATTGAGCCATCGGTCTAAGCGGTTTTACCATTGACGTATACCAAGTCTAAGGCCGGCCGCTTACAGATTTCCTTAAGGTCCTTTCGAGCTTTTTCGTTGTCTTTAGTTGTTCTCTTGAAATCCATCAACGTGTTAAAAACATTATCGAATACATTCTTCTCAATGTGCATCACGTCAAGGTTATGTCGAATGAGATTTGTTTTCCGGTATGGCGGCTCCCAAAATATACTCCTCTTGATCCGGTTATGGGTAGTCCCAAACCCTTGTATTTTGGTCTTCGAAAACTTTTTCCCCACCGAGGATCGGGCAATCTAGATACCTCCTCATAGGCCGTGTCACCACTTAAACGAATCGGTGCCTCATCATGGTCAATCTTGTTCTTTTTAAACGCATTCTTAAGGTCTGAATGGGTGGTCCTCAGGAAGAAATTGTCTATGGCAATCGAACCAACATGGTTTTCCGAGTGCGTGAGCGTGAAAGACTTTGTGTCACTCATACAATACGGACGGGCCAACTTCCCGTGGGTGCTCCAACCCGATAACATCCCATATGCGGGGAAGTCATTAGCGTCCACATCAACGCGACCTTCATGCTTTGAAATTCTCTCGCTTGAAAGCATCCCACGTTTCGACCCCATCCTCCCAAAGTTTGCTTCAATTCGTCCATCAAGGTCGGAGATAGACGTCAATGTTCCTCCCGAGTGTTTGGGCCGGGGATGAATAACGACAAGAACATGTAGGGATCACTCATACACAACCGGGCGGAAGATTGTAGACGGTGGCTATAACCGGCCAACAAGAGTAAGATTTTGCCCCGAGGACCAAACGGATTGAAACCATCGGAAGCGGATGCATAACCGTATATTTCTTGCTTGAGCCTTGAAAGTCGGGATAAGTCTCATCAAAGTGTTTCCATGCCTCCCCATCACGGGATGAATCAACACACCCTCTTCACGCAAACTTTCCTTATGCCAACGCATTGCCTCTGCGGTAGATTTAGACGCGTAGAGGCGTTGCGATCTTGGAATCAACGGCATGTAACATGGCTTGCTTATGTGGTCTGTTTTTCTTGTGTTTTGAACTCCCCCTCCGATTTGGCTTATATCTACTTTGTCGCAAATTGAACACTCTGTCTTACGTGAATCTTCCTTGTAGAATAGCATGCGAGTCATTCTTACACGCATCAATCTTTTCATAACATAGCCCAATCACCCAACCAACTTCTTTGTCTCATAAAAGTTTGTAACCATCTTATTCTCTTTCGGCAACATCCGCTTAATTGCTTTCATGATACGATTATAAGCGGGCGGCTAATATTGCAATCGGCCTTTATGTTAAGGAGCTCGGCCACGGCCTCCAACACCGATCTCGCAACCTGGATAGACCTTCTCTTTTGCGAGTCCATAGCATCAATAAATTTCTTGGGCTGCGGGGTTGGTTCTTCTTTGTTGGTTCTCGACCAATCGAAGGAAGGACCGGTGCATCCTAACCATATCTTCCATATTCAAAGGTGGTTCTTCATTGTCTGAATAATAGGTTCGGGTTCGGGAGGTACATGAATATTCTCGGGGGATTATTCGCAACATTTGTGCGCAATCTCGGCTCACCATGACGGGTCCACCGTTTGTACCCAACTTCAAACCCGTTATGCAAAAGATGTTTATGAGTCTCGATCAAGCTTAGATACTTGACATTACAACACTTGTCGCATGGACACCTAATCTTACCATCCTTATCCATGTGACCGGTTTTATTTAATTGAGCAAATTCAACAAACCCCTTGACCCTCTATAAAACTCGGGATTGATACCGCGTTGATTCGGCAACTTCCGCTTATACATCCAACTACGATCATCGTTAACAGACATTACTCCTGCATTGCAATCCATATATTATACGTACACTCAATTTAATCGACGGATGAAACAAAATCGGGATGTTAATAATTATTGGATTTCATAATATATTAACAGTCTATATAGAAGTAATTAACGTATTATCATTCCCTAAATTTGAATTACAAACTTAAAAGCAACACAGATCTTCTTAAAATAAATATAAAGCTTCTAACTCATATTTAACAATATATTAACAGGTCTTCTTAAAGTGTCTAGGAACTCGTTCCCGCTCCCGAACTCGAATCTCTACTCTTCCTCCGCCTCGGTCCCAGGAGGTCTTTGGTCTAGGTATGTTGAAAAAGTCGGTCGGACCTCGTCTGGCTCGGGTATCGTGTGGTGGTGGATATATCGGTCTGGTAGCTCTCGGTCTTGCTCTTTCTGCCTCGAGGCCTCCTGCGAGCTATCACTTCGGGATCATTTCTCAGCGGCTCTCAGAATCTCCCGTCTCTCATGTCTGCTGCAATGTCGCCGGTGATTTCATCGGGGTTGCTCTTGGCCTCCATGCCTCTTAATGTCAGTTTGGAAGAATAGTACGCCCCCAAAACACTCTCGGCGTCGAGCCTCTGTCATCAGTGTACGGGACCTTCTTTGCTCCTCGTACCATGTCGGATACTCGGTGGTCGGAAATGTGCTACCTCTAGTCGACGGAGTAGTGGTCGTATCGGAAGAAAGCCCTCTAGAAATGCTCTGCAAAGAAATGTGTAGTACGAGGCTCGGTCATAATCATCGGCATTGTATTAGTCGTCATTGCTCTCTCAAAGTCCGAATGGTCTGCTGCGGGTATCCGTCTTGTCTGCTCACTAGAGATGGAATGCAAAGGATGATACATGTAGTCCGGAAGTCGGACAATAAGCGGCCCGTCTGAATATCTCTCATAGTCTGCAATCCCCATGCAGGAATCCAATAGTACGGGTTTGCGGTCTCATATCGGGCCAAGGCCAACCTCCTATGCCAACTCTCGGTAGCGGCATCCCTCAATATCTGCGCTGTCCGGTCACCCAAGGTAATGCCGTCTGCCCCTCGCGAGTGGCGAGATCAACGAAATCTCTCATACGGCCACAATGATAGTAATGCGGGGTGCTGAACCATGTACTCGGATCCTCCGGCTAATCTATCAATGCCGTGGTATGTCTCAGCTAGCAACGAGTGGAATGATGTCCATCGCTCCTGTCCGGATTGAATATGCCGGATGTCAACTCCTCGATCACCTCTCGAGTGCTGATGATCTCTAACGGCGTAGGCTGGACACACTCCGATGTAGCCGCGAAGTAGTGCGCGAGACGGAATGAGCAACATGAATATATCTAAGGAAGTGGATAGATCAAACGGTCAGGGGCTGGTCCGACTCAATCTGGCTATATGAGTCAAGTCTATGAATCTATCGTCAACGACAATGCCCGATACCCGGTCTGGCGATAATCCCAAGAATTCGAGATAGTTGCTCGTGGCGATCGTCTGTCTCGAGAAATGCCACGAGTCCTCGGCTCGGCCACACCGATCGGTGCTCGAAAATCCTCCATCGTTGGCATCGGATCGTTGTACGATAGGGTGAACACATGTCGCTCCGAATCCCAAAAGCACGAAGCGGCTCGGAGCGAGATCCCAATCAATCTTCCAATCTTTTAGAGACCGGATGCATGGCATGCTATACCTCCTGTCAATAAGTTTCGGTGTTGTTTTTGGTGAAAGCGCGTGAGTTCAAGAATGTCTTGTTGAAATTGAAACTCGCGGAAACAATTTCTCCATTGTAATGCTCCATCTTTGCCTTAAATTGGAAATTTCTTGGGACTTTTTACCTATTAATATTGTGAATAATTGTATCAACAAATCTTGAGCTCTAGTTCAAACTAAACTAAAGGATAATGGTGTCCCTACCTAACCACCTACTCTGTCCTTTAAGTGCATGTTTGATAAACCTATCCCATCCCGAAATGCATGATTATATGAAATGCAAATATCACTTTGCCTACTTGCTTTATAATCGAAAATAAAGAAATTTCGGCTTTTGCATAGACCTAAATTATTACTATTGTGAATAATTTTAAATATTAATATTTAATTCTTTGTTGTAAAATATATAATTTTACAATGATGAATTAAATTAACATTTATAAACAAGATAAGAGTCGTTATCATCCACAACTATCAAAACCCTATCTCGGCTTAGACCAAGAAAGATAGAGCAAATAAGTTCTTGTCGGTTTGAGCGAAAGGATTTTACGTTTAATATAGGTTTTCCGGTTTCCCTTTGTCCTCCTCTCTAAGAATCTCAAACATCACGGCCATGTCTTGACGATTACTGTTTTACTCTTCCTTGGTGATATACGGTCACAAGTAAAAACAAGATAACGGTATAACACCGGTGAAGAGAAAACGAAATTTCCTCCAATTTTTCAATCTCCACCTTCCATTTACCCAAGATCTGATTGCGAGAATCTTCCTCATGAGCTGAAAGTGGCGGTGTTGCCCTCAATCTCACGGTTGCACATGCCCTCAATCTCACGGTTGCACATGCGAAGCAACCGTGAGATTGAGGGCAACACTGCCCGACTTTCAAGCTCATGAGGAAGATTCTACGCAATCGGGATCTCAGTAAATGGAAGGTGAAGATTAAAAAATTGGAGGAAAGACTGTTTTCTCTTCAGCGGTGTTATGCTTTGTTACCTTGTTTTTACTTGTGACCGTATAACACCGATGAAAATAAGCAGACTTGACAAGAACATGGCTGTGATGTTTGAGATCCTTAGAGAGAAGAGAACAGTGGCTGGAAAAACTCTTATTAAACGGAAAATCCTTTGCTCAAACCGACAAGAACTTATTTGCTCTATCTTTCTTGATCAAAGATGGACGGATTTTGATAGTTGTAGGTGAGAAAGGCTCTCATCTTATTTATATTTTAAGATGTTAACCACCAACCACAATACCCTAAGGTGCATCTAGGGTGCCGGGATTGATATCGGGCGCTCGAACGTAGGCGATATTACATCACCGTCCGCGATGCCGTCAATCGCCCCAAAATGGGATCTAGAACCACTAAGGTAGTGTGCGGTTGAATATGTTACATTATTGATACATTCACCCCCTTTCCTCCCCTTTGACTTTAAAAGACTTGAAAATTAGATATTTAGTAACTTATCTAATTGTTGCATATGTAATATGTTATGTTTACTAAATATGTAACATGTTATATTTACTAAATATAACATGTTACACCGATGGAAAATATCAAGTCTATTGCACAAGCATTTGGCCCAAAGATTGAAACTTTAAAAGTAGATTTACTATTATAATTAATCGAGAAAACAAGAAAATCCCCAAGCTGCGGTTTTTGTATCTTCTACAAGGCGAAGTTGGGGATTTTCTTATTTTGATTAATTGCTAAATCTACTTTCAAAGTTTCAATCTTTGGACCTAATGCTTGTGCAAAAAACTTGAGATTTTCCACTCCAGCATAACCCCATGGTAGTGGTTGTACGTGATAGTAGTGGGGTGGAAAATATCAAGTTTGCACAAGCATTTGGCCCAAAGATTGAAACTTTGAAAGTAGATTTATTATTATAATAATTAATCAAAGTTTCAATCTTTGGGCCTAACGCTGTGCAAAACTGAGATTTTCCACTCCGGCACTAACCCGTGGTAGTGGTTGTACGTGATAGTAGTGGGGTTGGCTTCTATCCCATCCCGAAATACACGCATGAATTGCAAATATCACTTTGTCTACTTGCTTTATAATCGAAAATCAAGAAATTTTGACAACATAACCCCATGGTCTCCAAGTGCACGACGTAGACTAGGTCAATCAAACACTATCGATTATAATCGACAGTGTAATCAACCATATATGTCTAGTATACACTCAGAGAACAATAGGATTAATGCAACCGAAATATTTCAACTATCGACAATTCAAGCAATTTTAATAGACAATAATGATATTTATATATATACATATATGTATATTTTTATTTTTATTTTTATTAAATATAACATGTTACATATTTGATTATGAGTACGGTTATTTATCGTTTTCTTTATAGTGGCATATGTTTTCTTCTATTCGTTAATATTACTAACATATGTTTTCTTCTATTCGTTAATATTACTAAATATGTAACAAACTAGGATACGAAGCGTATCCTAATTTGTTTCATATAAGGTGCATCTAGGGTACCGGGATTGATATCGGGCGCTCAAACGTGGCGACATAATCACCGTCCGCGATGCCGTCAATCGCCCCAAAATGAGATCTAGAACTAGATGTTCCTAAACTATTTCATCCACAGTTTTCTTACTTATTTGTTTGTAATTGAGATCAATTAAAGTCTCGACTCATGATCATTCGTGCTTACTTTTATTAGTTTAATATATTTGTTTTATTAGTTTAATATATTTGTTGGGTTATCAAAATTGTTATTATTCTTCCTAATTCTTTCATGATTATCCACCTTTAGGTAGTTAAATCTTGTTAAAGTGAGTAGGGTTAAGGCATGATATATGATTCATATTATTGGAAAAAATGTATCAAAAGTACCTCATTTTAAAGCTCAAATTACCTAAATTCAAGCCAAACTATCTTCGTGTGCGATATCATTATAAATTTGAACAAAAACCTAGTTAAGATCCCCAAGCAAAATTACAACCTCACAACTTCCTAACTTTCCCATAGAAAATATAATTGAAGTAAGCATCCTTCAAAGGAATGGTAGTCATGCTAGGCAAACTCAAGCACGATATTATGATCGAGTATTTGACCTCAGATTTTCTGGGGTGACTTAGAACGATATCAATGTTGGCAAACTCGGGATTAGATGTCTTTGCTCACAATATTGAGACAGGTGAAAAGACTCCAGCGAATCGTTAGAGATCCTGGGGGTGAGTATGGGTGAAGTTTCTTACTTTCAGTTGGTTTGGTGCGAACATCTGCTAAAAACATATGTTTATTTTCAAAATGCTAACATATTTAAGATTTCAGCTTCTAGTTCGACACCCCAAATTATGTTTGTCATGACTAAACATAAGCTGGTGTAATGTCAGGTTCATCATTGACATTACCATAACCTGCTATAGAGATATACCTTGGGGGAAGCCCATAAACTGCAATGTTACTTACTATAACCCTAAGTAATAGAAAAAAGTAACAATCCAGAACATTTAGTACAAATTAAAAAACCTTATACAAGTCATCACATAGGGGTAATACAACATATAAATAACCCTACACAATCATTATACAGCACTGAACAACTTCCCTTTAGGGTTCAGGTTCATTTTCCCGAGTCTTAAAAACTTTGGCTCAAGTTTCATAATCGCCTCTCAAGCATTTTTGAGACATTATTTAAGGACCTTATCAATATTTTCTTGGCCCAAATTAAACTCCATTATGTAGTACTAAAGCTATACTAAATACATGATCAAAAAGTGTTCCAATCCGAGTTGTTTATCCTAGGTTTCCAATGCCTCAAACATGGACCAAGACTACAGGGTAAAATAGTTTAGCTTTCAAACATGCCTGCCAAGCAACTTTAGGTCAATATTTAAAGCACTTCCCTTTAACCAATTGGACCATTTCAAGTTCCCTAATGTAGTACTAAAGTTGTACTAGATATAGGATTAAAAATCATTCAATTCCATGTTGTTTAGGCTAGGTTTACAAAGCCTAGAAAAAGCATCCAAGCTGCAGATTTACTTAGTGCAAGTGCCAAAGCGCTTTTCAAGCAACTTCATGCCACTACTTAAAGCTCTTGCCAATATCATTTTGGCCCATTCCAAGTTCTAAATTATAGTACTAAATTTGTACTACAAGTATGGTTAAATAGTTATTAAATCTACACTCATTAACCTAGATAAAATCCAGATATGAACCTGTCAAACTTTCAAAGGCCAAAGACATTTAGTACAAATTAAAAAAAAAAAAAGATAATTTATACAGAAATAAACAAAAAAAAAAATCAAAATTTCACCAGCCAATTTCTTGAAGCCATGCCCTCTTTGTAACACGGCTAAATCCGACAATAAGAAACCCAGCTGATTCAAAATCAAACCAAGGGACGTGCACTCGGTAAAATAAAAAAAAAAAAAACTTTTTTTTTTTTAAGGTAAAAATTGGCCAGGGTGCATCTTTCTTGAAGGGGAAATCAGCACTATAATTGATGAAAAAAAATACAATCGAATGTAGTTTAAGGGGAAATCACGTACCTTGAAGAGAGAGCTAGGATTGAGAAATTGGATCGCTATACCGGGGAGAGAGAGACGCGAGATGGTGAAGACGGTGGAGATGGTGGACGGCGAAGCTTCGTCACGGCGGAGACGGTGGAGAGGTGGACGGAGACGGCGGCGATTCTTCTTCTTCTTTCCTCTTAGGTCGCAGAGAGAGCGGGAAGAGAGAGAAAGCGGGAAGAGAGAGAGAGGGAAATGATACGTAATTGATAAATTCGGGGATTAAATGAGTATTTATAATTTCCACCGACGACGGAATATTCGCCGCTAAATATTAATTATAGCGGCGGAAATTAAATTCCGACTGCTATAATTAATATTTAGCGGCGGAATATTCCGTCGCTGTAAATCCGGCAGCTAAACTATACGTACGCTCACCTGGATCGATGACATGGCACTCTCACCGACGGAAATTTCCGCGGCGATTTTAAATTCGGCGACGGAAATTTCCGCGCTATGTATTAATAAATATAATTGTTTTCATTATATTTTTGAAAAAATAAATAAATCATTAATATTTATTAATTTTAATTTAATAAATATCATTATTTTTATTTATATAAAAATAAATAAATCATAATAATTTATGATATATTTATATAAAAATAAATAAATCATAAATATTAATTAATTTTAATTTTATAATGGCATTATTTTTATTTATATAAAATATGAAAGTTATTTTAAATTACTCTCAAAAAAATAAATATGAGTCAATAAATATTATTTTTGAAAAATTTTTAATTTAATAAATATCATTATTTTTATTTATATAAAAATAAATAAATCATAAATATTTATGATATTTTTGAAAAAATAAATAAATCATAAATATTAATTAATTTTAATTTTATAATGCCATTATTTTTATTTATATAAAATATGAAAGTTATTTTAAATTACTCTCAAAAAAATAAATATGAGTCAATAAATATTATTTTTGAAAAATTTTTAATTTAATAAATATCATTATTTTTATTTATATAAAAATAAATAAATCATAAATATTTATGATATTTTTGAAAAAATAAATAAATCATAAATATTAATTAATTTTAATTTTATAATGCCATTATTTTTATACCACTATACCACTATGCCTATACCACATACACTATACCTATACCACTATACCCTATACCACATGCCCTATACCACTATACCTATACTCTATACCACATATCCTATACCCTATACCACATGCCTATACCCCTATACCTATGCCTATACATGCCACATACCCCTATACCCTATGCCACATGCCTATACACTATACCCTATACCCTATACCACTATGCCTATGCCACATGCCTATGCCACATGCCACATGCCCATGCCACATACCCACATGCACTATACCCTATACATGCCATACCTATGCCACTATATGCCCTATGCCACATATCACTATGCCCTATATCATATACCACATACCACATACTATACCACATGCCACTATGCCCCTATGCCACATATCCATACCTTATATCCTATATATACCCTATACCCTATACCACATACCATATACCACTATACCCTATACCCTATACCTATACTATATGCCACATACCACTATACATGCCTATACCACATGCCATACCCTATACACTATACACTGTGCCACTATACATGCCACTATACCCCATGCCACATACCCACATGCCACATACCACTATGCACATGCCCTATATCCTATACCCTATATCCTATACCCTATATGCCCTATACCCTATACCTATACCCTATACCACTATACCCTATACCTATGCCACATACCACATACCTATACCACATGCCCCTATACCTATACTGCTATACCTATACACTATACCACTATACCCTATACCCTATACCACATACCTATACCACTATACCACTATACCCTATACCTATACCCCTATACCACATGCCCTATACCACATACCTATACCACTATACCACTATGCCACATACCCTATATCCTATATCCTATACCACTATATCCTATATCCATATCACATACCTATATCCTATACCACATACCTATACCACATACCTATGCCTATGCCCACATGCCTATACTATACCTATACCACCATACACATGCCCTATACCACATACCATACCACATACCTATACATGCCACATGCCATACCTATACACTTATGCCACTATACCACATGCCTACCACTATACCACATGCCACATACCTATACCACATACCTATACCACTATACCTATACTATACCACATACCACTATACCACTATACCTATATGGTTTAGGGTTTAGAGGGTTAAGGGGTTTAGGGTTTAGGGTTTAGGGTTAGGGTTTAGGAGTTTAGGGTTTAGGTTAGGGTTTAGGGTTTAGGTTTAGGGTTTAGGGGTTTAGGGTTGGGGTTAGGGTTTAGGGTGGGTTAGGGAGTTAGGGTTTAGGGTTTAGGGGGTTTAGGGTTTTGGGTTTAGGGTTTAGGGTTTAGGGGGGGTTTAGGGTTTGGGGTTTAGGGGGGGTTTAGGGTTTAGGGTTTAGGGGTTGGGGGTTAGGGAGTTAGGGTTTAGGGTTAGGGTTTAGGAATTATACAAAACAAGGAACTAACCAACTATTAGACAACACTCTGGAGATTATTGTCTCATAAGTCATAACTAAGATATCCAGGAAAACAAAGACCCACATCATTCTGCTTTGAGCACCTTTGCACTCTTTGACCCCACCACCGTGCATGTCATCATCTACATCGTAAGCTTCAATGTTGACATCGTGAAGGGTTGTCTCCTCGCACTTCATCAAGCTCCATATCTCATCATCTGCGATGAAGGCTTAGGAGAGGCGACACCCTCTAGGGCCTTGCATTGTACGGGAGAAGAAGGTCTTGGAAGTGGTTGTGGAGAAGGGTATGCAAAATGGACAGAGAAAATTACATTCCCACACGAGAAGCCGATGAAGCTCCTGACACTCTTCTTGGAGACATAGTCTTTGTACTACAATGAGAAAAAGAGCACCCAAAGTTCAAGCGAAAGGGTGATGACATATTTGTTAGGGGCTAAATATCCTTTTCAAACTTTCAAACCAACTTAATCAGACACCTCTAAATCCCTCTCTCCCATCCTCTCTCTCTCTCTCTCTTTCTCTCTCCAGCAATTGAATTTGAAAAAAACAAATATCGAGCCGCTCTTACCACAGTGCTATTTCATCTTTAATTTCGAGGTAATTCCACATTTCAATTCTCTCCCTTCTGTGCGGGTCCGAATCTGGGTTCGACTTCCCAGATTCCTTGACTTCCGAACAATGCGAGGCCCTAGAGGGTGTCTTTGCCTCCTAAGCCTTCATCGCGAGATGATGGATATGGAGCTTGATGATGAGTGCGAGGAGACAACCCTTCACGATGTCAACATTGAAGCTTACGATGTAGATGATGACATGCACGGTGGTGGGGGCCGGAGAGTACAGGTGTGCTCAGCGGTAATGATGTGGGTCTTTGTTTTACGGATATCTTAGTTATGACTTATGAGACAATAATCTCAGTGTTGTCTAATAGTTGGTTAGTTCCTTGTTTTGGACTAATCTTGTTTTTGTTTTATTTTGGATACTCCTCGACCTACCCATTCCATAACTTAACCCCCGAACCCTCAAATCTCTTTAAAATCAAAAAGGTTTTTCTTATTGTTTTCCTAAATAAATGATAAGTGGCGAAATTAAAATTTAAATTCTTTGTCGAAACAAAAACGTACATGAATGTTCGTTCAAAACAAAAAAAAAGAACATGATGACGCCACAACTTTCGGGATCTCACAAGGATGAATAAGCGGCTTGGTGAATGTGGTACTTATAATGGCATTAAAAATTAAAATTAATAAATATTTATGATTTATTTATTTTTTCAAAAATATCATAAATATTTATGATATTTTAATGTTTTTTAGTTTGTTATTTTGTTAATTAGTTCTAAAAATAAACAAAAATTACATTTTGTTATCAGCAACGGAATTTTCCGTCGCTGATAAATAAAAAAAATATTAAATTATCAGCGGCGGAAATATTCCGTCGGTGTTTAATAAAAAAAAAAAAAACATTTAATTTCACCGTCGGAAATATTCCGTCGGTGTAATATTTCAAAAAGAAAAATAAAAATATTTTAATTTCACCGTCGGAATATTTAAAAATGACTGATAAATAAAAAATAAAAAATGATATATTTTCACCGGCGGAATATTTCCGTCGCTGATAAAGATTTAGCGGCGGAATATTCCGTCGGTAAATCAACCGCCAAATTAGCGGCGGAAATAAACGAATATTCGAGGAATATTCGTTTTAGCGGCGGAATTTAGCGGCGGAATTAAATTCCGTCGCTAAATTTGACGCCAAAAATTTTCCGACGCTAAAGCCTATATTCCGCCGCTATTTAGCGACGGAATCTGTCCGTCGCTGATAATTCCGTCGCTAAATGACCTGTTTCTGGTAGTGGTAGAAACACTCGTCATACGAGGCGTTTCGGGTGATCTCGTAATACTCTTCCCGAAACGTAACATGACCTCCGAACCTAACAATCTTTGGTACTCAAAATAGCTTTTTACTCGTTTTTGCTACCAATAAAAATGACCCCCCATTTTCAAAGTCTTTTCCTAAGTTTTTGCTACCAATAAAAACCACACCATTTTCACAAAAGCCGTTTTTCAACGTTTGGGCTCAAAATACAAAAACCGCGTGGAGACTCCTCTTCCTTCCCGAAAAGCGAGGTCTCAGACACCAACCCTCCGCAAAAGACAACCGCGTTTCATCGCGCGCGAAATCCCGGGTAATTTCAATAGGGTCCAGCCATTTGACCGTCCAGGTTTTTCCATAAGGCATCTCCCCGATTTGGGATCCTTATCTTTTTTTCGACGACTCACTTCCTCCGTAAGTGACGTCGCCGAGGGGCTACTGTAAGTACCTAAATCCGGATCATTACAATCCATTAACTCACACTTTCCAAGATAACAAGACTTTCCAGGACTGCCCCGTGCATCCAAAAATCCAAAGTGTATCCAACCCACGTTCGCACACGTGAAAATACCACTTTTCCAGAAATATGCAATTTCTGGGACTTTCCGGGACTGTTCTGGACATTTATCCGAATAGTTATTTAAAAAATAGTCAAACCTCGACTTAACGGAGCAAATGGGCTTGCTTAATGACTAAGCAGGGACACGTGGCTTACATGCAAGCTCCCTCTTGTCAACATCAATCAAATTCAAGGCTGAAAAGACCAAAATACCCCCAAATTGAGTGACTGGCCGGACGGCCTGTTCTTCAAGTATAACAAATCAGTCTCAGCCAATCTCAAAATACCCAAGAAGACCCTGAAATTGAGGATTTGGCCGGACGGCCTATTCTTCAGTTTCACCCCCTATAAATACAACCTCTCCCCTTCAGTAAATAAGGTCCAAAAATATTTACTCTCCTCTAAAACACCTCGGTTCCAGTAACCTAAACACCCTCCCGAGCCCCGAAAATATCTCGATTTGCATGAAAACCACATTTTCCAAGCCAAACACATCTGAAACACCTTTCAAACACCTTTTCTTATCCTTTATACGTCCTCCCGAGCAAAAGAGTCAACACCTAGCCATTAGTAACACTCTCACTCTCAAACTCTGTTTCACCTCATTTTACGCGTCATACGCTACTTTCGATCCGATCAAAGTTCCAAAATGTAGACAACACGCCGTCTATGGGTCTCGAGATGATCCTCCCTCTATCATATTTTCTCCCTCGAGAGAAGTGATTTTGGGTTAAAACGGAGATCGAGTCCCGTTTTTACTTTATGTCATTTACCGTCCGAACCATTTGGTTCGTCGATCGCACTTTTACCGTTCGGATCGTTTGATCCATTGATTGTCATTTGCCGTCTGGATCGTTTGATCCGTTGATATTGCCATTTACTTTAAGCTCTTTACAGTCCAAACCCTTAGGTTCGTTGATTCACACTTTTACAGTCCGAACTGCTAGGTTCGTCGATTCGCACTTCTACCGTCCGGATCGTTCGATCCGTTGATACCGCTATTTCAATACTGTCATTTACAAGTCCAAACCATTAGGTTTGTTGATAGTATTTACTTTCAAATGTCTGAATCACAAAATGACTTGTCGATCGCTTCTTACTTGCCGTCGTTTTCATAAAAAAAAAGGGTAACATCATAATGCCCGGTTCAAAACCAAAGTTTGTCATTCAAACTCCCTTTTCAAACTCCCTCAAAAATCAAAGGTTTGCCACACAAAACTCCTTTTCAAAATCAATGTTTGTCATTCAAACCAATATTAAACCTTGTCATTCAAAATCATTTTCAAAAGTAACACGAACACACACACGCACGCTTTTTGAGAAAGGTAGAAAGACTCGTCATGCGAGGCATTTCGGGTGATCTCAAGATACTCTTCCCGAAACGTAACCTGACCTCCGAACCTAACAATCTCTGTTCAAACAGTGTTTTCCTAAGTTTTGCCTCCCAATCAAAACGACCTTCTTTTCAAACAGCCTTTTCCTAAGTTTTGGCTCCCAATCAAAATGACCTCATTTTCAAAAAGCCTTTTCCTAAGTTTTAGCTCCCAATCAAAATGACCTCCTTTTCAAACTAGCCCTTATCAAAGTTTTGGCTCATAATACAAAACAGGGTGGCGACTCTCTTTTCCGTGAAATCAAAAACCGCTCGCTCGCACCCAGCTCGATCCGGGTAATTTCAGGAACCATTTTTTATTTCAATCCTTCGGTGATTAATAGGGCCTACGGTCTTCCTAATGTTGATGATGAGAGTGTGGCTATTGAGACCAATACACTGGATAGCTATCTCACGGGTGGGAGGATGACTGTGTGGAGTGATCATTTTAGACCTACCCATCTCACTTCTCTGTTTTGTGTTCTTTACAAGCTTTGCATAACCAATTGGCTTCCAACTGCCAATGAGAACACTATTACTCTAGAACAAGCTACATTGCTATATAAGTTGGGGAATAAACAGAGAGTGAACTTTGGGAGAGTGGTGTTTACCCACTTAGCTGGTTGGGCAAAGAAAAAGAAAGCCTCCACATACCTTTTCTCATCTCTCATCTTTAATGTTCTTACCTTCCAATCCCTAACCCTTTGGAATGCTTACTATTACACTAAGAATCCAGTATATTACAAGATCAGCAAGCATTTCATTGAGGAAGATAGGCACATAGATCTCCCTTGGGTTCCATCCATTTCTGCACAGCCTACTGCTGCTCCAGCTCCAAGTGTTGTTTCAAGTGAAGGCAACACTCAAGGCAACACTCCACCAGTTATGATTGATGCTTCTATTATACTAAATTTTTTCCACAGGCAGAAGAATGATAAATGGCTATTTTATAGTCATTTATAGTATTTTATTACGTTATTTACTTTAAAATTAATGCCAATTAAGTATAAATTAGCTTCTTTTATTTTATATCTTCAAATTTACGCTTGGTTGGTATTTTGTGTAAATAAATAGGCTTTAGGTTCATAGTTTGAAGTACAAGGGGTTTAGAGTAAAGCTATGGAAATAGAGGGGTCAAAATGGAAGATTTCAGAAGTCAGTCCAAAACAGTTGCTGCTCGGCCGAGCACTTCCTTGACTCGGCCGAGCATGAGAGACCTGAAAGAGGATCATTCGCTGAAGAACTTGCTTGGCCGAGCACCTCCTAGCCTCGGGCGAGCACCCCCCCCTGATCAGCCAAAAGATGCCTTTCTTGATGAGATGCGACCCTCACCCAAAATGGCTATATAAAGGGGCCTTGTACACAGTTTTAGAGATAGAAAAATCATCTTAAAACACACAGAAAAACATATCAAAATACTCTAGCAATTTATTTATACACAATATTCAAAGATTCATTGATTGTTCTTGGAGTTACATTTGAAGATTGAAGCAATAAATTACTGAAGTTTACTTTCAGCCTCTATTTCTCTACAAGCATAAGTTTTTCTATTCCTATCTTCATATTATTATTTCTTTATGCTTATTTTAATTATGGGTTGTGAGTAATCTCCCAAGTTCTTGGGGTTGGAAACTCAACACCATTATTCATCACTTTTAAATCATGCCATTTTTTCTTCATCTTAACAATTCTTTCATATCAAACTTAAAAGACTTACATTTTGGAGACGTCCAACTTTTATGATTCTAGTTAATCGAGAGAAGAGCGTAGCTGTGAATCTCGATTAATGGAACCATATGAATTGAACTAGGTTTCATTAATCACGAGAGTAGTATAATGGCCTAGGGATGTTCCTTGAATGGAAAGTACGTGGATTTTATAAACATTAACGGATTCTTACTAATTATGGGCCATCGAGAGATAGGGCATAATTAGTGAAGAATACAAATACTACTTGCTTGATCGTGAGAAGTAGTATAGGCTCAATGTACCATCCTTGATTTTGATAAAAACTTTTATTCAAAGGGATGATTATTTGATGAATAAATGATTGTTCGAATCCCAACCCCGAGAATACCTTCATCTTATAAGAGTTCAATTAAAGTAATCTGTGCATGTTTCTAGTATTTTCACAAACCAAAACATATATCCCCAATCTTCTTTCTATAATTTATATAAAAGCTAATATTTTTCTAAGTAAACCCTATCTCTATGAGATCGACACGTACTTGCACTTGCTATACTATTTATAACCCGTGCACTTGCAGTATAAAAAGAACCGTTAGGTTTTGAGACAACAAGTTTTTGGCGCCGTTGCTGGGGACAACGATTTACTTTTCAATATTTGCCTTTATTTATATTTTTTTGTTTTTTATTTTTCATTTAATATCTCTTTCGAAGATTTTGCTGTCTTTGAAGTACTTTTCAGGTATCTCTTTTGAAGATTTTGTTGTCTTTGAAGTACTTTTCAGGTATCTCCACAGTTTATGAGAAGAACTCGGATCTTCTTTGAAAATTTTGATCCGGAACCCGAGAGGACCTTTCACGAGTGATTAAGGAGATTAAGAGAACTATTAGAACAGCAAATGGCGGAAGGAGAACCCGCAACACCACCTAGGACCCTAAGGGACTTTGTTAATCCAAGTACCCCGAGAACTAGATCACCTATAGTTGTGCCGAACGCTAATGCGGCCAACTTCGAAATAAAGCCGCAATTACTACATATGGTTATAAATAACCAATACAGCGGATCAGCTTTTGAAGACCCCCATCTCCATGTACAAACTTTCTTGGAGTATTGTGACACCACCCGAATTCAAGGTGTCACATCGAAAGCTATAAGGATGCGCCTTTTCCCCTTCTCTCTAAAGGATAATTCGAAACAATGGTTAAATTCCATCCCACCCAATTCTTTAACAACTTGGGACCAAATTCAAGAAACATTCCTTGGACGTTTCTTCCCTCCAAGCAAAACGGCCCAAATACGGACCAAGATTACCAACCTTAGTCAAAGAGGAGATGAAACACTATATGATGCTTGGGAGAGATTCAAGAAACTCCTAAGAATGTGTCCTCATCACGGGTTAGAGAGATGGTTAATTGTGCACACCTTCTACAATGGTCTCATATATAGAACAAATCATAGTCGCTACTGCAGGAGGAACACTTATGAACAAAACAGTGGACGAGGCATATGATCTCATCGAAAACATAGCCTTAAACCACTATCAATGGTCGAATGAAAGGGAGCAACCGCAAGGGACTCCAGGTAAGTACAATGTTGATTTTGTTACTCTCCTTTCATCAAAAGTTGATATGATTTTGAAAAAAAAATTGAAAATCTTAATGTAAATCCCGTGAACAGCGTTAACGTTGTTTGTGAACTATGTGGATCTAACTCACATAGACGGAATGTTGTGAACTACTTGACACTACTTCTAGTGAGCAAGTAAATTTTGTCAATTCTTATGGACAAAAGGGGGTATGTATTCAAACACATACAATCCTGAGTGGAGAAATTACCCCAATTTTTCCTATAAGAATAACAACGTTTTAAATCCATAACCTTCTTCACAACCACCGGGATTTGTACAAAAGAATTTCAACTCTAATCCTAATGCTTTCCCTCCCCCTAAATCTAAATTATATCTTCTTATGGACTTCATAGTTGAAAATAAGAATGCTCAAGAGAAGACTTATAACGAATTTAGGGAATGCTTCAAATTATTAAATGCTAGATTTGATAATCTTGCCGCCTATAACAACGTGCTAGAAAACCAACAAGCTCAACAAGCCGGCACCTCGCATAGACCACGTGGGAGTTTTCCGGGTCAACCGCAAAGGCCCGACGAGCATGCTAAGGCGGTATTAACTAGGAGTGGAAAAGAACTTGTAGATCCCCCTCCTAACGATAGTAGCTTTACTAATGAGGAAAATATTAGTCAAACCCAACCAATGGTTGAGACTAATGAAGAGGTCGAAAAGGGGACATAATCCCCTAAGGTTTCTAGAAATTTTGACCCGCCAATACCATACCCTCAAAGGTTGATAAAGGAAAAACTTGACAAACAATTCGCAAAATTTCTAGAAGTTTTAAAATCAATTTACATCAATATACCTTTTACCGAAACTTTGCAACAAATGCCATCTTATGCTAAGTTTTTAAAAGATATCCTTTCTAACAAAAGGATAGAAGAGTATGAGACCGTTGCATTGACGGAAGAGGTAAGTGCCGTTTTACAAAGAAAGTTACCTCCAAAATTAAAAGATCCCGACACTTTATCTATTCCTTGTAACATAGGTAAATTTGATGTAAATAATGCCATGTTAGATCTAGGGGCAAGTGTGAGTCTCATTCCACTTTCAGTTAGTAAGAAAATAGGTGTGGCAAAATTAAAACCCATCACCGTATCTTTACAATTAACGGATTGCTCCATTAAATACCCGGTGGGTAATATGGAAGATGTCCCTCGGATCGGGAAATTAATCATCGCGGTCGACTTTGTAGTTCTTGAGATGGAAGAGGACCATCACATTCCCGTAATTCTAGGTAGACCATTTCTTGCCACCGCCGGGGCAATAATTGATGTTAAAAATGGTAACCTATCATTAAACGTAGGGAATGAAAAAGTGGAATTTAATTTGTCTAAATTAATGAAGAGTCCCAATCTTGGGAACCCTTTCTTGGGTATTAACATGTTAGAATCAATAAGCAAGGAGTTGGAAAATCCCCAATCTAAAGACCCGCTAGAAAAAAGTCTTATAGATTGGAAAAGAATGTTGCATGATGAAGATGATGAAGAAATAAAAAATTATACGATGTTTTTAGATGCTAACCATGCAGAGAAGTTTAGTGATGACACTAAATTTGAAAAGTTGGAGGCTAAAGCGGAGCCATCCAACGAAGAAGAAAAGGAGGTAAATAAGGCGCCTCTTCCTCCAAATCTATGGTATGAATTTCTTGGACCTAATTCACCTACCCTGTGATTATTAATGCAAGTTTAAGTCCTCTTGAGACTGAAAAGTTATTAAGAGAACTTAGATTGCACCAAAAAGCCATTGGGTATGCAATTGATGACATAAAAGGAATTCACCCTAAGATTTGCATGCATATGATTGACTTAGAGGAGGATCATAAACCCTCCATAGAACACCAAAGAAGGCTTAATCCTAACATGAAAGAGGTTGTTAAGAAAGAAATCCTTAAATTACTTGATGCGGGCATTATCTATCCAACTTCAGATAGTAAGTGCGTTAGCCCCGTTCAAGTAGTCCCTAAAAAGGGCGGAATGACGCTCATCCGAAATGATAGGGATGAATTAATCCCAACTAGGACCGTCAAGGAATGGAGTATGTGCATTGATTAGAGAAAATGAAACAAGGCCACCCGAAAAGATCATTTTCCCCTTCCCTTTATAGATCAAATGTTAGAAAGGTTGGCTAATCACTCTCATTTTTGTTACTTGGACGGGTATTCTAAATTTTTTCAAATACCTTTTTTCAAATACCTATCCATCCAAGTGACCAAGAAAAAACAACTTTTACTTGCCCATACGGCACTTTCGCTTATAGGAGAATGCCGTTTGGACTTTGCAATGCTCCCGCCACCTTTCAACGTTGTATGATGGCCATATTTTCAGATTTTATAGAAAATATAATGGAAGTATTTATGGATGGCTTTTCTGTTTATGGTTCCTCTTTTGATGAATGTTTGAAATATTTGTCCAAAGTTTTACAAAGATGCGAGGAGATAAACCTTGTTCTTAATTGGGAAAAATGTCATTTTATGGTCAATAAGGGAATTGTTCTTGGGCACATGGTGTCTGAAAAGGGGATTGAAGTAGATAGAGCCAAGGTTGAAGTTATTGAAAAATTACCTCCACCCACAAATGTTAAGGGGTAAGAAGCTTTTTGGGACATGTCGGATTTTATCGGCGTTTTATTAAAGATTTTTAAAAAATTTCTAAATCTTTAACTTATCTACTAATGAAAGATGCTCCATTTATGTTCGATAGTTTTTGTCTTGAAGCTTTCAACAGATTGAAGGAAGTATTGGTGTCCGCTCCTATCGTACAACCACCCAATTGGGACCTCCCTTTTGAAATAATGTGCGATGCAAGCGACTATGCAGTGGGAGCAGTTTTGGGACAGCGGAAAGACAAGAAAATGCATGCAATATATTATGCTAGTCGAACAATAGATGAAGCAAAAGTCAATTATGCCACCACAGAAAAAGAGTTATTGGCCGTGGTGTTTGCAATCGACAAGTTCCGGTTATATTTCGTGGGATCAAAGGTGATTATGTACACGGATTATGCAGCAATAAGGTACTTATTGGCAAAGAAGGATGCCAAACCAAGACTCATAAGATGGATCCTTCTTCACCAAAAATTTGACTTAGAGATCCGTGACAAGAAGGGGACAGAGAATTTAGTAGCGGATCATTTGTCCAGTCTCCCCAAAAATTTAGAAGTTTTCGATAAAGAAGAACTTCTTATTGATGATTCATTCCCGGATGATCATCTACTTGCCATAAGCAATTTTGAAACCCCTTGGTTTGTGGATATTGTAAATTACTTGGCATGTAGAATTCTTTCTCCAGAAATGAGCTATCAACAAAGGAAGATATTCTTCTCGGAAAATAAAAACTATTTTTGGGAGGATCCGCTCCTCTTCAAACAATGCGCAGACGGAATCATTAGGCGGTGTGTGCCTAATGAGGAGGTAAATGACATTCTTTATCATTGTCACTCTTCTCCTTATGGCGGGCATGCAATCACATCTAAAACAATCGCCAAAGTTCTTCAATCAGGTTTTTATTGGCCCACACTACTCAAAGATTCTCGAAATTTTGTTCTTACTTGTGATCGTTGCCAACGAACCGGCAACATCTCAAGAGGGAATGAAATGCCTCTTAACAACATTTTAGAGGTCGAGATCTTTGATGTTTGGGGCATAAATTTCATGGGGCCATTTCCATTATCCTACAACAACAAATACATATTGGTAGCAGTGGATTATGTGTCAAAATGGGTAGAAGCCATAGCATCTCCAATGAATGACTCAAAAGTTATTATGAAACTCTTCAAAAACATCATCTTCCCAAGATTTGGGGTGCCAAAGGTAGTAATAACCGATGGTGATTCACACTTCTCACATCGCCAATTTGAGGCTCTTTAAAAAAAATATGGTGTCCATAATAAAACGGGCACCGGTTATCATCCTTAAACAAGCGGACAAGTGGAGGTATAGAACCAAGAAATTAAATGGATCTTGGAAAAGACAGTCACTAGTTCAAGGAAGGATTGGTCAATCAAGTTGAACGATACTTTATGGGCTTATCGCACCGCTTTCAAATCACCCATCGGAACCACTCCTTTCCGTTTAGTGTATAGAAAGCCGTGTCATTTGCCCGTGGAGCTTGAACACAAGGCATATTTGGCAATTAAGGCCCTAAACTATGATTTGAAAAATGCTGGTGAAAAGCGAAGGTTGCAATTACAAGAACTTGAAGAACTCCGATACGAAGCATATGTAAGTGCCAAACTATATAAGGAAAGAACAAAGAAATGGCACGATGCACACAATATAAGAAGGGAGTCTAAAGAAGGCGATATGGTATTATTATACAATTCCCAATTAAAACTATTTCCAGGGAAGTTAAAATCAAGATGGACGGGTCCGTACCAAGTTCGTAAGGTATACCCATATGGGGACATCATTATTTGGAGCGATATAAAAGGTGAATTTAAGGTCAACAGACAAAGACTAAAGCACCACATGCCTGGGGATCCAATTGGAGTAGTGTCATCAATTACATTCAGAGATCTATTCTTTTTGCCGCCACCACCACCGCTGTGAGTACGCTCCTTTCCCCACCATACCCTTTGTCCTTAAAACATTGAGGACAATGTTTATTTTAAGTGTGGGGGAAGATCTTTCATTTTTCCTTTTTTTTTGTTGCATTTTTTCTTTTGTTTTCTATTTATGCATTAGAGCATGTTTTACTTTCAAAAAAAATAAATAAAAAAAAAATCCCTATAATGATGAGGTGTTCTAGCTTATGTAGTTGCTTTTAAAATCGATTTACATTCCTTGATTCATATTTTTTCAAAAATTTATAAACATTTCCTAGAAATTGAATTTAGGGGTAGATTGGGAGATAGATAAAATAATTATAAATTAATATAGTATAAATAAAATTGCTCTAAAAAGCATTATTTTGTTAAAATTTTGGAGCATTGGATACTAATAATTATTTTTGAAAGGATTATTTTTGCTCTTCGGGACTTTCATTTTTAAAATTCATTTTCGAAAGGCACTCATCTCTTTATGCACCTTTTTGGATCACATTTTACCTCCATTCCATCTTTAAGGCTAGGCAAGCATAAAAATGAGTACACCTTGCTTCAATAAATTTTTCCACTCAAAAATTAAAATGAATAAATCATTACTAAAGTGAGACAATAAAAAGCAAGATGTGATGGCATTTCAAAAACTTGTATCATCTTTTAAGAATGTTACTTAAAATGCTAGCCTTAACCCCTTCCTTTCCACGTCCATTAACACGTCCATCATAAGTGATTCAAAAATGTTGTGCTAAAATCTTTAAAGTGTCTTTCTAAAGTGAAATCATCATTTTAAGTCCTTAAAGTTGCATATGTGAGTACCCCAATCCAACTCGGGACCCAATAAAAGTGCCTTTTACTCAATAAAAGTGCGCTTGGAAGCGTTTTGGTAAATTTCTGGTTCATTTCGAGACTTTCGGGATCTTTTTATAAGTTTCTCGCTAAGGAAGGACCCAGAAAGAATTATACAGTTTGGACCTTTAAGGAATTACTCAGGAAGGGTCCAGATTTTGCCACCTGGCAGGGTTCTAGAAGGAAAGCGGTTATTCTCCTTCAGTCGTGCGACATAATAAAACCAATTCCAAATCAACGTTAAATAAGGAATTCTCTCATTTTGTCAAGGGGCTGGCTCTCTCTCTCTCTCTCTCAAAACGCAAAGAGGGCTCACTCTCTCTCACTACTCTCTCTTTAGCCGCAAAGACCAGTCCCTCTACCTCCAACAACGATCGTCTTCTTCACCTGGTATCTCCCTCTCCGGCCAAACCCATTCGCCGAAAACCAACCCCCTCAATCTCCATCGCCGACCTCTATCCCTCTACCCCAAAACAACAACCTCCTCACCAACTCTCTCTGTACCCAAATTCGCAACACAAATCCCCCACAATCACCCACCGGTTGCATCGCCCTCCAACAACAAACCCAATCAATTGCTTCCTCACCGCTACCTTTCTCTCTATCTGCCTACCCAAACGAATCCCTCTCTCAATCGCTCCCCTGTTCTAAGCCCGTTAACCACCACCGCTGCACCGCTAATTTTCGTCTGCCACAATTTCCAATCCCTTTGCGTCATTCTGTTAATCACACCATAAACCTCTGTCTCAGCAATATACATACCAACCCACATCAATCCCCTCTCAATTCACTCTCTCTTATATACCATTCAATCTCCCCTTCATAAACACTTCGTACAGCCTTGAAGCTTTACAGTTACCTTTTCAGAGCTCGAACTCTCTCCCTCTCTGAAGCTGAATCGAAGCTCCTTATACCTAACTTGGTATAAGGATCGTGGACACTACAAGGGTAATCCCTAAATTTCACTCTTCGTCTCTCTTCTGTTTATTCGTCCCATGCCATTGCCCTGTTCTTCATTTGCAATCCGTTGATCTGTACTTGGATTTGCTTTGCCTTGGTTTATACTTGTGGCAGTCATGTTCTGATTTTTGGTGTTTATTTACACAATTGTTTGGATCATTTTATTTGTGATTTAAACACGAAGATGATTGTGAATCATCCATATTCACCACTCATCTGAGTATTGAGTTCTCCTCCTGTAATCTCTGTGGCTTTCAGTTCATCATATCTCTTGATAGTTATGCTTGTTCTGCAGTTTGGGCTCGAACCTGATTAAATGTGTCGGGTCTTGATACCTAAGTGTTCTGATTGTATATCCATTTTTCGTAATGATACATGCCTTTGGTTGTCAATAATATGTTTGTGGTTTGAATGCTAAGGTGAGGGTGGATCATTCCATATCCACACTCATCTGGGATTTGATCTCTTTGAGGTCGTGGTAACTTGTTTTACATCTCTGTTAACCTCGTTGTTGCTATTCCATTTCTGTAATCAATTCAATTGTAAACCTCTGCAGATGGCAAGGTATGTCATGCGACACAACTGACCCTCACTGGTCATGTGTCACGCGACATACCAAGCTGCACTGCAGCAGGTCCCTTTTCGATTGTAAGTTGTTTACCTCATTGTAATCGGGACGTGGCCCCCCAAAAATAAGTGGCTCACAAGATGTAATTCCATTTTTTTATCAATAAAGCATTAAAATTCATTTTATACATATCTTGTCTCACATAATTGCACACACTTTTGAATATTTTGGATGTTGAACATAGAAAGACTCGTCTACAAATGAGGCGTGTTGGGTGAACTCTCGGTTCTTCCCAACACGTAACCTGACCCCTGAACCCATTTTCTCTTTCAAAAAGGTTTTAAATGTTTCCTTTAAAATGGCGTGGCGACCCCTAAAATTTTATTATTTTTTCGGCGAGCGTTCATTCAGTGGCGACTCCGCTGGGGACATTGAAACTTGTTTTTCAAAAAGCGGGTCAAGCTTTCATTCATATTCAACATCCTTCTCATTCATTTGTGTGTGCTTTGTTGTGTGACATTTTATGTGCTTAAATCCATTTTAGGTGCTTTGTTGTCTTGGTACTCCACTGTTTGCTTATGTTGCTCTCTGTGAGGCTTGGTTTGGGTGACTTGCTTGGAGACTGGGGCTGGTGCATGTTGTCTGGGATTCTGGAATTTTGGCCTTTCCTGTCATGCGACATAA
This sequence comes from Adenophora triphylla var. japonica, assembly GCA_022495995.1. Lineage (NCBI taxonomy): Eukaryota > Viridiplantae > Streptophyta > Magnoliopsida > Asterales > Campanulaceae > Adenophora > Adenophora triphylla. The sequence continues at coordinate 466,479 of JAFEMH010000771.1, forward strand.
GTTGCCTTCTCAGTCCTGTATAGTGCGACAGGATTGGCCAACCTGCAGAGACTGATTTGTTTGACTTGGTTCAAATTGTGGGGCAGTCCCCCATAATCAAATTATTGATCATTTTGATTGTTGTATCTCTGTGAGGTGTGTGTGTTTTCCTTTCCCCTTTTTAAATAAAAAAAAATACAAAAAAATCTTTTTTTGCAAAATAAAGGAATCTAGTCATCCGTACACTACGTCACGTAGATCTAGAACCCTCGGGTGCGATTGACGGCATCGCGGACGGTGATGTAATTCGCCTACGCTTGAGCGCCTGAAATCAAACCTATCCCCCTAGCGCATTATAGGTGGAGCCACACTTTTAAATCTTACCCAACGGTTGGGTTTGACACGCCATTTTCAAATACACTAAAATGACTTGTTTCAAAAATTTATGATAGGCTTTCGTACCTATCCCAAAACCTAGCACGTGTGGGCATGTTGCCATTGAAACATGGTTTCGCGTAAGGACATGTCGTTCCCACGACATGTTCTAACGAGAGATCATGTCGTTTTGTCAACTTGAACCGACGAGAGGTCATGCCGGATTTTTCCTTGAATTTCTTCAGGAATACCCGTTATGCTGCCCAAATTTCTCCAGAAGTTGGGATTGCTCGTCCGTCCCATAAATGCTTCGGTTTTATTTAGGTATCATTGCCTATTATTAATTTTTAATCAATACATTTGGTGTATTTTTGGATGATGTGTCTCTAGGTTCCCCCGAGGTCTAGATTGTGTGAATAAAGGGTTAGCCTTTCCCAACCGTTCCTAGGACTTAAAAGACACTGATTTCTACTTAAACATTAATAAGATGTTTCACGAGTCCGTCTCCTTTCCCATTCTTCCCTCTCCCATACCTCCTCAAGGTTCTCTATCCTCCGCCTTACACCCCCCTCCACCAATGCAGTCACGACAAGTTGGGTGTGTGCTCTCGTTTTCGGCGCTCATTAGTCCATATTCTCGAGTCGAAAGCAGTTCAAGTGCCCGAGTGGTCATCCATCTGATTCAGAATCCGAGATGTCTGGTGCAGAAAATGTGGTGGCTAGCCAGTCCGGAGTTTCTCACCCATCCGATGTTGAATAAGTCAATCAGTCCTCATAGGTTCTAGAATGTCCCTTTCGGACATGAGTCTGTCGAGTCCAAGTTGGACCAGTTTTGCTTTGCAGTAATAAAAATATTTGTTTTTTTTCTTGCTAGACTCGAGGCATCACTTGCATACCCACATTACACTTGATTGAAATGGTTTTATTCCACATGATCACTTGTGTTGCTCAATCACTAATGCATTGAAATGATTAATATTTAAATTAATCGGAGTGAGAAAATCAATTGATATCCTTCTCAAATTGGGGCTCACCAACTCCCCATCTCGCATCTCATATGCTCACATCTCTTTCATCATCCTCATCATCTCGTTGCTCGATGAATTTGCATGAATCTGTCTCAATTAAGCTTAAGCAAGCAATGAAGACTTAATCTCGTTTAGGTCATCCGGTAGGGATTACGGTTGAAGCCTTTTACCCTAGGGAAGCCATTACCTCACCCTCACCAAACAATACCCTTTTATTTCAAGATCGGCGCATTTTAAAACCCCGTTTAGCCATCATCTGTTCTCCATGCTAAGAGAAGTCCAAGCAATGCCAAGAAGTTAGCTTCGAGAATCGGCGGTGCACAAAAAATTCAAGCCATGAAGGAAGGACAAAGATAATCCTCAACTCCTCAAGAGGCCTTCCAAGTTATCAAAAGAAGGATTTCAAATTCTCACAACTCAGCAAAAGTCTTTGACTTCTCAAGAGGCTCTCCAATGTTCAAAAGGAGCCCGAATTCTTGAAAATTCGCAAGAGTTCTCGATAGCTTGGATCTTCTCTCGTCAGCAATCCACGAAACAATCCCAAACCATCCTCTCGATTTGAGAGGATATTCCCATTACCCAAATAATCTCAAACCATCCTCTCTCTTTTAGAGGATATTCCCATTACCATTACCCTTGACTTTGGCCAAAGTCAAAATTTGACCTCTCATTCTTAGAGGCAGTCAATCTTCCTCGCCGTAGATTTCCCAAACACATCCCTGCAAGCCAACCTCTCATCTTTAGAGGTTCAGTCATTAAAAGGCCTATCCGACCTCTCATCTCAAGAGGTCACGATGCAATCAATGTTCCAAATCACCCGATGGCCGATCGAATCCTTGAAACCCAGCTACAGTTCCTACCGGATAGCAGTTTCAGTCCCATATCTTCGAGATCTAAATCAAATTAATGTTTCGTTGCTTGCTTAAATTGGAATCTAATCCATCTTGGTTCAAAATCATCAATCTAAGATTGTGCAAATTCAATCCATTCATTTGGCACTTCATGTGAGCATATTTCATTTCTCCTCCGCAAACACTTCCCGTGAATGTCCCACTGGGGCTTCGCATCCGTGTCCTTCGTTGACACTTCAAGGAGACATGTTCCTTAATGCTTTGATTCTCAGAAAATCCTCAAAGGTTCTCAAAATCTCGAAATTTCACATTCCTTCTCTCTTCAATCAGGATAAGCCCGAACTACGGCGACCTGAGCTCCTCCCAAGGAGGGAAACGTAGGCAACCACAATTGGTCCGGTCGAAATCACAATCAAATCTCAGAAAATCCGATTTCCTCAAGGGTCGTCCTTATACACAGATACACTTTCCATCCTTCCAAGTCTGATTCTCGATATCAGTTGGTTTTCTCCTCGTGATTAATCAAAGTATTCGTTCATATCAATCTTAGTGGTTGAATAACCCGAACATCAATAAAGGGTTTTAAGGACAAGTTTTCAAATGTCTCGACATGTCTTCTCTTTCTACATTCTAGGAATAAAGAGCCAAACACTGTCTTTCTGTCAGCAGGGGCTTCCATACACTTTTCAACACCTTGTTGTGCTTATACTCTCTCAAAAGAGTCAAACCCAAAAGCGAGTGTGTTACACAAATTCGGGATTTATTCCCACTTTTCAAAAGATGTGCCCCTGTACGTATATATTTCCGAGTCTATGACTGATTGACTAAGGTCTGAAAAGATGGGTGCCTCCTTGGCCGCATGATGATTCTGCCTGTAATAAGGTTGCATTGAATCTCTTCAAGCTGGGGCTTTGCTATGCTGTCCTCTCAAGTTCTCCTTACCAGATTCCCTCCGGGTTTGCTTTGCATTATCAACTGAGGCTTCGCCTAGTCATCTCTTCAAAGCCGGGATCATTCTCTGCACTTTCTCTGCTGCTTGCTGCCTCAGGCGCGCGATATACCTTGTCCTTATCAGCAACAATCAACCTGCTGCCATCTGTACTCTCAAGGTACACCCCGGCTTGCCTAGCTGGGCCATATCATCCATCATTCATGGGAGAGGGTTCGACCCATACATCATCATATACACAGTCGTTCCATCATAAATCCATCATAGCATAATGGCTACATACATATTTGCTTGCCAAGCCTTGCAAAAATCCTCAGTCTATTTTCATCCCCAGTCGAGATGGACTCGTACAATGAATTTAATAATGCATAAGAAAAATTTCAAATAATTGAATAAAATGCAAAGTGCCTAGTAGTGTTGTGTTCCCCGCAGGGTACAATAATCAAGTGATCATAATCTGATCGTGAGGACTGCTCCTCAAATAACAATCTGGATAAGGAGTTCAAACCCTGTAGGTGGCATATTCTGCCTTTATCAACTTCATAGGTCTCGTCATCTTCAGACTCATCAACATCGTTTGAAAGAGCCCTAGCTGCCTCAGTCTCCAAGCAATGCTCGTCAAGCTCATCAGCCTCGTTGGAAAATCATCATCAAAAGTCCATCTTGCAATGTCAAAATCATCAACAATGTCAGTCTCGAAACCTCAAATCATCAGCAGGGCCCGTCTTGCAACGGTAAATCGTCAGCAAAGTCCGTCTTACAATGGTAATATCAACAACAAAGTTCGAGTTCTACCAGGCAAATGCTTCCAAAGTCAGCCAATCACTTCAAGTGATCTTCGTGTGCACGACCCTTGCAGGTAAGCACAACACATGTATGAAAGTATATCCATTCCAACTGCAAATCATCTTGTCTTATGTTTTCTTTCTCGTAAAAGTCATTTCAAGTCTTGGAGTTCATCTCGCGATACTTTTGAGTTAATCTCGATCCTTTTTAGGCTTGATCCTATGTCTCTTTAGGCTTGTTCCTATACCTCCTTAGGCTTGTTCCTATACCTTTTTAGGCTTGTTCCCATGCCTCTTAAGGCTTGTTCCTATGTCTCTTAAGGCTTGTTCCTATGCCTTTTTAGGCTTGTTCCTATACCTTTTAGGCTTGTTCCTATACCTCTTTAGGCTTGTTCATATACCTCTTTAGGCTTGTTCCTATACCTTTTCAGGCTCGTTCCTACATTTTCGAACTACGATTTGGCTTGATTCCCTTTTAGGGATACATAGGAATCCTTTTCTCCAAAGGTCCAGCCATCCAACCTCATCAATCATTTTTCCTCCATCTGCCTTATCATCAGCCGCTCGTTAGGCTTGGGATCCTTCTTATCGACAACCTCACTTCTTCCATAAGTGACATTGCCGAGGGGCTCTGTAAGTACCCCAATCCAACTCACGACCCAATAAAAGTGCCTTTTACTCAATAAAAGTGCGCTTGGGAGCGTTTTGGTAAATTTCCGGTTCATTCCGAGACTTCCGAGAGCTTTTTATAAGTTTCTCGCTAAGGAAGGACCCAGAAAGAATTATACAGTTTGGACCTTTAAGGAATTACTCAGGAAGGGTCCAGATTTCGCCACCTGGCAGGGTTCTAGAAGGAAAGCGGTTATTCTCCTTCAGTCATGCGACATAATAAAACCAATTCCAAATCAACGTTAAATAAGGAATTCTCTCATTTTGTCAAGGGGCTGGCTCTCTCGCTCTCTCTCTCTCTTAAAATGCAAAGAGGGATCGCTCTCTCTCACTACTCTCTCTCTAGCCGCAAAGATCAGTCCCTCTACCTCCAACAATGATCGTCTTCTTCACCTGGTATCTCCCTCTCCGGCCAAACCCATTCGCCAGAAACCAACCCCCTCAATCTCCATCGCTGACCTCTATCCCTCTACCCCAAAACAACAACCTCCTCACCAACTCTCTCTGTACCCAAATTCGCAACCCAAATCCCCCACAATCACCCACCGATTGCATCGCCCTCCAACAACAAACCCAATCAATCGCTTCCTCACCGTTACCTTTCTCTCTCTCTGCCTACCCAAATGAATCCCTCTCTCAATCGCTCCCCTCTTCTAAGCCCGTTAACCACCACCGCTGCACCGCTAATTTCCGTCCGCCACAATTTCCAATCCCTTTGCGTCATTCTGTTAATCACACCATAAACCTCTGTCTCAGCAATATACATACCAACCTACATCAATCCCCTCTCAATTCACTCTCTCTCATATACCATTCAATCTCCCCTTCATAAACACTTCGTACAGCCTTGAAGCTTCACAGTTACCTTTTCAGAGCTCGAACTCTCTCCTTCTCTGAAGCTGAATCTAAGCTCCTTATACCTAACTTGGTATAAGGATCGTAGACACTACAAGGGTAATCCCTAAATTTCACTCTTCATCTCTCTTCTGTTTAATCATCCCATGCCATTGCCCTGTTCTTCATTTGCAATCCGTTGATCTGTACTTGGATTTGCTTTGCCGTGGTTTATACTTGTGGCAGTCATGTTCTGATTTCTGGTGTTTATTTACACAATTGTTTGGATCATTTTATTTGTGATTTAAACACAAAGATGAGTGTGAATCATCCATATTCACCACTCATCTGAGTTTTGAGTTCTCCTCCTGTAATCTCTGTGGCTTTCAGTTCATCATATCTCTTGATAGTTATGCTTGTTCTGCAGTTTGGGCTCGAACCTGATTAAATGTGTCGGGTCTTGATACCTAAGTGTTCTGATTGTATATCCATTTTTCGTAATGATACATGCCTTTGGTTGTCAATAATATGTTTGTGGTTTGAATGCTAAGATAAGGGTGGATCATTCCATATCCACACTCATCTGGGATTTGATCTCTTTGAGGTCGTGGTAACTTGTTTTACATCTCTGTTAACCTCGTTGTTGCTATTCCATTTCTGTAATCAATTCAGTTGTAAACCTCTGCAGATGGCAAGGTATGTCATGCGACACAACTGACCCTCACTGGTCCTGTGTCACGCGACATACCAAGTGTAAGTACGCCAATCCAATTCGCAACCTTTTAGATGCATTTTAATATAATAAAATTGCATTTAGGGGCGTTTTGGTAAATTCCCGGCCTATCCCGAGACTTCCGTAAACGTTTCATGAGTTTTCCGCGAAGGAAGTACCTTTTGGTACATTATTCATGCCAAAGGACCCCTTGGGAATAAAACCTGTTGGACCTTTTTGGTATTTTCCCGGAATGTTCCAGAAACTGGTTTTTGGCGCCAAAAGCGGTTGAGCCACCTTGTGTCACGCGACAGCTTGAGGCATAAAAAGTGGACGCGTAAGGTCGTGCGACACATTAAGGCAGCCAACTGCAGCCTATAAATAAAACCCTCCCCCTCTCATAAAGGGATCCGAATTTTAGCCTACTGTTACTCTGCAGAATTTGCAGCGTAACGAACCTCTCTAAACACAAACCTCTCTCTCTCCTACCTTCAACCTACCCAATTCCTCCCTTCCAAACCCAATTCTCAAGCTACACCAATTGAGCCCCTTGCATCAGTCCTTCCCGGATCGAAGTGAAGAATTGAAGGGTTCTATATCTGACTGGATATAGAACTCGTGGAAGCAACAAGGGTAACGATTCCCTAAACCCAATCTCTCTCTCTCTCTCTCTTGCTTAATTTCTATTAATTCTAGCATTTAATTTTGTTTGGATTCAGTATTCAGATCCTAGCTATCTGGATTACTGAATCCCAATCGCAATCTCTCTATTTAATCTGAATAATTCGTGCAATTGAGCTTATATTGTTGATTATTTGATTGGATTTGGTGTTTGAACCCCAAGGGGGTGTGGATCTACCCATATCCACACTCCCTGGGTTGATTTAGTTTCGTTTATGTATTTCGTTCGTAATCTAGTTAAATGATTAGATCTGTATAGCTTCTGTTGATTACGTGTTCTTATTGTTCGGTTTACGCGGATGGCTCATATGTGTCACGCGACACCTTTGTCTCCAAGTGATCCTGTGTCACGCGACACATGTGGTCACTGGTGCGATGTGTCATGCGACATACATGACCCATCTGCAGAGACCCTTTTTCCTTTGTAATCTGTTTTTAGATTGTTTGTATCAGGGATGTGGCCTCCCTAAATAATGGGCTCACAATATGTAATTCTCGTTCCATAATTAATAAGATGCATTTAATCACACTTCGTTTATTATCAATATTTGCACACACTTTGGATTTACTTGGATGTTTTGATTGAAAGACTCGTCTACGGACGAGGCGTGTTGGGTGAACTCTCGGTTCTTCCCAACACGTAACCTGACCTCCGAACTCATGTTTTCTCTCTAAATAAAGGTTTTCAATGTTTCCTCTTAAAACGGCGTGGCGACTCCTTTTTTTTCATTTAAACCGGGAAACCCAAAATTTTCCGGGGGCGAGCGCACATTCAGTGGCGACTCCGCTGGGGTCAACTTGAAACTTGTTTTTCAAAAGTGGGTCAGACTTTCGTTCTTGTTCAACATTCACTTCATTCACTTATGTGTGCTTTGTGTGTGACATTATATGTGTTGATTGCATCTTATATGCTTTGTTTTATTCCGTTCCCTTCTTGTATCCCATCTTTGATTGATTGTGTTGCTGTTGCTGGGGCTTGTTGATATTGCTTGCGCTTGGAGGCTGGGGCTGATTTGGTTCTTGTTCAGAAATCTAAAAGGGGATCCTTCTGTCACGCGACAAATCGTACCTTTGATGTCCTGTGTAGCGCGACAGAAGGTGCCACTCAGCAGGATTATATTTCTTTGATGCAGATTGTGATTGTGGGGCAATCCCCCATGATCGATTATTGATCATCTGATTATTGTGTCTCTGTGGGAGTGTGTGTGGTGTTGTTTTTCTTTATCACCCTCTTTTCAAATAAAAAAAAGAAAAAAATCATTTTCATAAATAAAGGAACATAGCCATCCCGCACACTACACCACGTAGATCTAGAACCCTCGGGTGCGATTGACGGCATCGCGGACGGCCATAAAATTCGCCTACGCTTGAGCGCCTAATGTCAAACCCATACCCCTAGTGCATTATAGGTGGCGCCAAACTTTTAAACTTCACCCAAAACGGTTGGTTTTTGACACGACATTTTTCAAATACACTAAAATGATTTTTTTCAAAATTTCTAATGGACTTTCATACCTTCCCCAAACCCTAGCACGTGTGGGCATGTTGCCATCGCAACATGGTTTCACGAGAGGACATGTCGTTCCCACGGCATGTTCTAACGAGAGATCATGTCGCTTTGTCAACGTGCACCGACGAGAGGTCATGCCGGATTTTTCCTTGAAATTCTTCAGGAATACCCGTTATGCTGCCCAAATTTTTCCAGAAATTGGGGCTACTCGTCCGTCTCATAAATGCTTCGGTTTTGTTTAGGTACTGTCGCATATTACTAATTTTGAAACAATACATTTGGTGTATTTTTGGATGATGTGTCCTAGGGTTCCCCCGAGATCTAGATTGCGTGAAATAAAGGGTTAGCCTTTCCCAACCGTTCATAGGACTTAAAAGACACCGATTTCTACTTGAAGATTAATAAAGTGTTGCACGAGTCCGTCTCCTTTCCCGTTCTTCCCTCTCCCGTATCATCTCAAGATTCTATATCCTCCGCCTTATACACGCTCTCACCTCTTTAACTTTGCAAAGGTTACGGCAAGTTGGGTGTGCGCTCTCGTTCCCGGCGCTCATTGGTCCATATTCCCGAGGCGGAAGCAGCTCAAGTGCCCGAGTGATCGTCCATCTGATACGGAATCAAAAATGCTCGGTGCAGAGAAGACTATGGCCCACGAATCTAAAAGTTCATATCCCATGGGTCAGCAGCAGAGTGTAAAAGGTGTGTCCATCAAAGAGTTGCGAGCTACACTTGAAGATATTTTTCCTCGCAAGCGGGAGGCCCGGTGGTTTGCTCAGTTTGCTAAAGATAAGGAGGACGACCTATAAATGACAAAGAGATCGAGAAGGGTCCTCACCGCACCGATGGCAACGATGCTCAATGTTGAAGAAGTCAATCAGTCCTCGTAGGGTCTAGAATGTCCACTGTCGGACATGAGTCTGTCGAGTCCAAGTTGGACCAATTTTGCTTTGCAGTGATAAAAATCTTTGTTTCTCTTCTTGCTAGACTCGAGACATTACTAGTATACCTACGTTACACTTAATTGAAATGGTCTTATTCCAAATGATCACTTGTGCTGCTCACCGACCAACGCTTTGAAATGGCTAATGTTTTAATTTGATCGGAGCGAGAAAATCGACTGATATCCCCATCTTGCGTCCCATATGCTCACACTTCTTTCATAATCTCGTTCGATGAATTTGCACGGATCTTCCGCGAAGTAAGCTTAAGCCAGCAATGAAGACTCAATCTCGTTCGGATCATCCGGTAGGGACTGCGGTTGAAACCTCTCACCCCTAGGAAAACCTTTACCTTACCCTCACCTAAACAGATACCCTTTCATTTCAAGATCGGCACATTTTGAAACCCATTTAGCCATCACCCGAAGAAGAGGGACTATCCTTGAGGCTCCCGTGATTCAAAAGAAGAGTGACCGTCTCCAAGCTCAAGAACGGCGGAAAGCAATGATCCATCCTGGGGACTAGCTGAAATCCTCCTCTCAAAAGAAAAAAAAAAGAGAGACAAAAATACAAAAAAAAGAGAATACAAAAAAAAATAAAAAATACAAAAAAAAAAATAAATACAAAAAAAAAAAGACAAGAAAGAGAGCCTAGTCCCCAGCGATCCTCTCGGAAGCGAAAGTCAAAAGATCCGGTCATTACTCAAAGAGGAGTCTCAGAGTGAGTAAAGAGACAGCACGGATGTCCCTTACCACTACCTCAAATAATTCCGGTCGTCCTCTCGATTTTAGAGGACATTCCCATCCCATTACCCTTACCTTTGCCTTGACCAAAGCCAAGATTGACCTCTCATTCTTAGAGGCATTGAAAATGAAATCATGGATTCCCCCACCATAGAAATCCCAAACACATACCCAAGAGCCAACCTCTCATTTTTAGAGGTACAGCCAGCAAAAAGCCTAGCCGACCTCTCATTTTAAGAGGTCATGATACCCTAAATCACCCGAAGACCGATCGAAACCCTGAAGCCCAGTCGCAGTTCCTACCGGATAGCAGTTTCATTCCAATATCGTCGAGATCTAAAACAAATTATTGCTTAAAGCGGAGCCAAGTCCATCCCGGCTCAAAAGACCATCAATTGAAGATTGTGCAAATTCCGTCCGTTCATTTGACTTTGCATGTGAGCATACTTCATTTCTCCTCCGCAAACACCTGCCGTGAATGTCCCACTGGGGCTTCGCATCTGTGTCTCCCATCGACACTCCAAGAGGGCACGTTTTTTCAATTCTCAAAAATTCTCGAAGGTCCTCACATCCCCGAACTTCACCATTCATTCTTTTCATTCGGGATAAGCCCGAACTACGGCGACTTGAACTCCTCGTAAGGAGGGGAACGTAGGCAACCTTAATTGGTTCGGTCGAAATCACAAACAAATCTCAGAAAATCTGGTCTCCTCAAGGACCATGCCCATACACCTTCGATCCTTCTGAATTTGATCTCGATATCAGTGGGCTTTCTCCTCAGGATTGATATAAAATATTTGCTCATATCAGCTTTGGCGGTTGACTAACCCGAACATCAATAAAGGGTTTTAAGCAGCTTTGTGATCATCATGAATAAGGCAGGTTTTCAAGTGTCTCGAAAAGTCTTCTATTTCTACATCATAGGAAGATAGAGCTAAACACCGTTTCGGTCAGCAGGGGCTTCCATACACTTTCCACACCTTGTGATGCTTATACTCTCTCAAAAGAGTCAAACCAAAAGTGAGAGTGTCATACACATAACTCGGGATTCATTTCCCACCCTCGAAGGATGTGCCCCTGCACGTAAACACTTCCGAGTCTTGTCCAGCGACTGATTGACTGCGGTTTGAAATGATGAATTGCCTCTGTGGCCACAAGATGACTCTGCCTGCGATGAAGCTGCATGGATTTGCCCTCAAACTGGGGCTTTGGTTAAGGTGTCCCTCCGGCTCTCCTCACCAGATTCCCTCCAAGATTGCTCTTCATTATCAACTGGGGCTGCGCAAGCCAGGATTATCCTCTACACCTTCTCTGCTTCTTGCTGTCTCAGACACGCGATACACTCTGGACCTGCTGCAATCTGTACTCTCGGGAGCGTCCCCGACTTGCCTAGCTGCGCCATATCATTTTCAACCTCACGGGAGAGGACCCCTACTATACATACCTGTCCGAAACAATCCCAAAACTTCATGAATAAACCTGGCAAAACTGACCTTTAACCCAATAATCGCATTTGCTTTCCTGCAATGCAGACTCGTGCAAACAAGCTAACATAAATTAATCTTTGCTAACAAGATAAGCTTATTTAGGCATAGCACTGGGAGTTGTTGCCTTACCCTCGCAGGTACAATAATCAATTGAGTCTCAAGACTGGCCCTCAGACCAAATTGAGAAAGAAAGAAACAGAAAAAGGCAAAGTCCCCAGTTTCCCAAGAAAAGCCCAGGACATGAAAGAAAGAACAACAAGAGAGCAGGAAAGAAGTAGCGTGAGCCCTCCGGAAGCTACACTTATCCCCAGCAGAGCAGAAACAACAATGGTAGTCTAAGACCTTCCGACAGCTGCGAGTGAGCACAATACAGGTATGAACGCATATTTCTTTCAAGCGTCTAGTCATCATATCATGTCGTTTTAAAGTTGGTTCGAGACACCATAGTTCTCACATTATTTTCAAAATTGGTTCGAGACACCATAGTTCTCACAAAATTGGTTCGAGACACCATAGTTCTCACAAAATTGGTCCGAGACACCATAGATCTCACAATATTTTCAAAATTGGTTCGAGACACCATAGTTCTCACAACATTTTCAAAATGGTTCGAGACACCGTAGTTCTCACAATACTTTCAAAATTGGTTCGAGACACCATAGTTCTCACAATACTTTCAAAATTGGTTCGAGACACCATAGTTCTCACATTATTTTCAAAATTGGTTCGAGACACCATAGTTCTCACAAAATTGGTCCGAGACACCATAGATCTCACAATTTTTTCAAAAGTGGTTCGAGACACCATAGATCTCACAACATTTTCAAAATTGGTCCGAGACACCATAGATCTCACAACATTTTCAAAAGTGGTTCGAGACACCATAGATCTCACAACATTTTCAAAATTGGTTCGAGACACCATAGATCTCACAACATTTTCAAAATTGGTCCGAGACACCATAGATCTCACAACATTTTCAAAAGTGGTTCGAGACACCATAGTTCTCACAACATTTTCAAAATGGTTCGAGACACCATAGTTCTCACAAAATTGGTCCGAGACACCATAGATCTCACAATTTTTCAAAAGTGGTTCGAGACACCATAGATCTCACAACATTTTCAAAATTGGTCCGAGACAACATAGATCTCACAACATTTTCAAAAGTGGTTCGAGACACCATAGATCTCACAACATTTTCAAAATTGGTTCGAGACACCATAGATCTCACAACATTTTCAAAATTGGTCCGAGACACCATAGATCTCACAACATTTTCAAAAGTGGTTCGAGACACCATAGTTCTCACAACATTTTCAAAATGGTTCGAGACACCATAGTTCTCACATTATTTTCAAAATTGGTTCGAGACACCATAGTTCTCACAAAATTGGTCCGAGACACCATAGATCTCACAATTTTTTCAAAAGTGGTTCGAGACACCATAGATCTCACAACATTTTCAAAATTGGTCCGAGACACCATAGATCTCACAACATTTTCAAAAGTGGTTCGAGACACCATAGATCTCACAACATTTTCAAAAGTGGTTCGAGACACCATAGATCTCACAACATTTTCAAAAGTGGTTCGAGACACCATAGATCTCACAACATTTTCAAAAGTGGTTCGAGACACCATAGATCTCACAATATTTTTAAAATTGGTTTGAGGCACCATAGTTCTCACTTCTTCGGTTTGTCGTTTTCCCCTCCAGTCTTGTGTTCCGAACTACGATTTAGCTTGATTCCCTTGTTCAAGGGATACGTAGGAATCCTTTCTCAGAAAGGTCCAGCCATCTTTTCCCCTTCTCACCCTTCTAGCCCTTCACCTTAACCCTAGCCGCTCATTGAGATTGGGTCTTATTTTATCGACAACCACACTTTTTCCAAAAGTGACGTTGCCGAGGGGCTCTGTAAGTACGCCAATCCAATTCGCAACCTTTTAGATGCATTTTAATATAATAAAATTGCATTTAGGGGCGTTTTGGTAAATTCCCGGCCTATCCCGAGACTTTCGGAAACGTTCCATGAGTTTCCCGCGAAGGAAGTACCTTTTGGTACATTATTCATTTCAAAGGACCCCTTGGGAATAAAACCTGTTGGACCTTTTGGGTATTTTCCCGGAATGTTCCAGAAACTGGTTTTTGGCGCCAAAAGCGGTTGAGCCACCTTGTGTCACGCGACAGCTTGAGGCATTAAAAGTGGACGCGTAAGGTCGTGCGACACATTAAGGCAGCCAACTGCAGCCTATAAATAAGACCCTCCCCCTCTCATAAAGGGATCCGAATTCTAGCCTCTTTTGTTACTCTGCGGGGAATTTGCGGCGTAACGAACCTCTCTAAACACAAACCTCTCTCTCTCCTACCTTCAACCTACCCAATTCCTCCCTTCCAAACCCAATTCTCGAAGCTACACCAATTGAGCCCCTTGCATCAGTCCTTCCGGATCGAAGTGAAGAATTGAAGGGTTCTATATCTATTGGATATAAAACTCGTGGAAGCAACAAGGGTAACGATTCCCTAAACCCAATATCTCTCTCTCTTGCTTAATTTCTATTAATTCTAGCATTTAATTTTGTTTGGATTCAGTAATCGATCCTAGCTAGCTATCTGGATTCTTGAATCCCAATCGCAATCTCTCTCTGTTTAATCTGAATAATTCGTGCAATTGAGCTTATATTGTTGATTATTTGATTGGATTTGGTGTTTGAACCCCAAGGGGGTGTGGATCTACCCATATCCACACTCCCTGGGTTGATTTAGTTTCGTTTCTATATTTCGTTCGTAATCTAGTTAAATGATTAGATCTGTATAGCTTTCTGTTGCTTCTATGTTCTTATTGTTCAGTTTCTGCAGATGGCTCATATGTGTCACGCGACACCTTTGTCTCCAAGTGATCCTGTGTCACGCGACACATGTGGTCACTGGTGCGATGTGTCATGCGACATACATGACCCATCTGCAGAGACCCTTTTTCCTTTGTAATCTGTTTTTAGATTGTTTGTATCAGGGATGTGGCCTCCCTAAATAATGGGCTCACAATATGTAATTCTCGTTCCATAATTAATAAGATGCATTTAATCACACTTCGTTTATTATCAATATTTGCACACACTTTGGATTTACTTGGATGTTTTGATTGAAAGACTCATCTACGAACGAGGCGTGTTGGGTGAACTCTCGGTTCTTCCCAACACGTAACCTGACCTCCGAACTCATGTTTTCTCTCTAAATAAAGGTTTTTAATGTTTCCTCTTAAAACGGCGTGGCGACTCCTTTTTTTTCATTTAAACCGGGAAACCCAAAATTTTCTGGGGGCGAGCGCACATTCACCAAGCTGCACTGGAGCAGGTCCCTTTTCAGTTGTAAGTTGTTTACCTCGTTGTAATGGGGACGTGGCCCCCCAAAATAAGTGGCTCACAAGATGTAATTCCATCTGTTTATCAATAAAGCATTAAAATGCATTTTATACATATCTTGTCTCACATAATTGCACACACTTTTGAATATTTTGGATGTTAAACATAGAAAGACTTGTCTATGGACGAGACGTGTTGGGTGAACTCTCGGTTCTTCCCAACACGTAACCTGAACCCCGAACCATTTTCTCTTTCAAAAAGGTTTTCAATGTTTCTTTTAAAATGGCGTGGTGACTCCTAAAATTTTATTATTTTTTCGGCGAGCGTTCATTCAGTATAACAAATCTTTTCTCATTTTAAAAGTCTTTTTCAATCCAAGCATCTTCATTTCCATAATTTTTCTTAGAAAAGTATCTATTTATGCAAAGTTAATTTTTTGTTCTTTTATCTACACTCCAATATGCTTTAAAGATCTTTTTAGAAAATACTTTCAAATTTTGGATGATATGAATCAATGTTGAAAATGGTTTTCTTAAGGGCAACATCTTTAATAACACATCAAATCTGAAAGGGAGCCACTTATTTATTTTTATCTTTCTTTTTGGTCATTTACTTCTCTTTATATCTTAAACTTGCTTAGGGACAAGCAAGGATTAAGTGTGGTGGAGTTGATAAATGGCTATTTTATAGTCATTTATAGTATTTTTATTACGTTATTTACTTTAAAATTAATGCCAATTAAGTATAAATTAGCTTCTTTTATTTTATATCTTCGATTTTACGCTTGGTTGGTATTTTGTGTAAATATACAGGCTTTAGGTTCATATTTTGAAGTACAAGGGGCTTAGAGTAAAGCTATGGAAATAGAGTGGTCAAAATGGAAGATTTCAGAAGTCAGTCCAAAACAGCTGCTGCTCGGCCGAGCACTTCCTTGACTCGGCCGAGCATGAGAGACCAGAAAGAGGATCATTTGCTGAAGACCTTGCTCGGCCGAGCACCTCTCTTGCCTTGGCCGAGAACCCCCCCCCCCCCCGATTAGCCAAAAGATGCCTTTCTTGAAGAGATACGACCCTCAGCCAAAATGCCTATATAAAGGGGCCATGTACTCAGTTTTAGAGATAGAAAAAATCATCTGAAAATACACAGAAACATATCAAAATACTATGGCAATTTATTTATACACAATATTCAAAGATTCATCTATTGTTCTTGGAGTTACTTTTGAAGATTGAAGCAATAAATTATTGAAGTTTACTTTCAGCCTCTATTTCTCTACAAGCATAAGTTTTTCTGTTCCTATCTTCATATTATTATTTCTTTATGCTTATTTTAATTGTGGATTGTGAGTAATCCCCCAAGTTTTTGGGGTTGGGAACTCAACACCATTATTCATCACTTTTAAATCATGCCATCTTCTCTTCATCTTAACAGTTCTTTCATATCAAACTTAAAAGACTTACATTTTGGAGACGTCCAACATGTATGATTCTAGTTAATCGAGAGAAGGACGTAGCTGTGAATCTCGATTAACGGAACCATATGAATTGAACTAGGTTTCATTAATCACGAGAGTAGTTTAATGGCCTAGGGATGTTCCTTGAATGGAAAGTATGTGGATTTTATAAACATTAACGGATTCTTACTAATTATGGGCCATCGAGAGATAGGGCATAATTAGTGAAGAATACAAATACTACTTGCTTGATCGTGAGAAGCAGTATAGGCTCAATGTACTATCCTTGATTTTGATAAAAACTTTTATTCAAAGGCATGATTATTTGATGTATAAATGATTGTTCGAATCCCAACCCCGAGAATACCTTCATCTTATAAGAGTTCAATTAAAGTAATCTGTGCATGTTTCTAGTATTTTCACAAACCAAAACATATTTCCCCCAATCTTATTTCTATAATTTACTAGCAGTACCCCCGTGCGATGCACGGCGATATAATATATTTTTTTTTAATTTACAAAAAAAAAAGAAATTGGTTGTGATGAAATTATAAGTATAAGTGAAGAAGTAAAACAACAACTTTTTAAATTTACACATTAACAATTTTAATTATAATGATCAAAATATAATGATAAGTGATAATGAAAAATGAAATATTTTTTGAAATACATTGCAATTTAATTACACACGACTCAAATAAAAGTCTCTTATTATACATTCTCAACTACTTTCTTATATACAACATCCGATAACATTTGTGGACCAAAAGATCAATCAAATATGAACCAAAATTGATCATTTATTTGAGACAGATGTAGTAATAATATTATTTCTTACTTAAACATACAGTTTCTACTTAAAAAATACGATATTTACCTTTAAGTGAAATAAATAAAGAAAAGAATATTTCCTCCAATCTGTAATAAGAGGCACACATTTTTATTTTGGGAGTCTCGTTGATAAATTTTATTATTCAAAATGAAATTTTTATAATTATTTTTATTCAATTGTCACTTTTAGTCAAATGTTAAATATTTTCACTAAATAGAAAGAAGATAAAATATTTAAATAATTATTAAATATAATTACTAAAATTAGTATATTTCTCAAAAAAATATTTCAAATGCAAATTAAATTTTCTTTTGCTTATTCATTTTTTAGACGATTAAATAGGGTGAGTGTTCAAATAAGTTGTTAAATCACTTCATTTAATTTAATACTCTTACATTTTAATTTTTAATTTCAAAACTCTCTCTGCCTCCCTTATTTCTCTTTCCTTCAAACATTGCTTCTCTCTCTCTCTCTCTATATCTCTCTCTCTCTCTCTCTCTCTATATATATATATATCTACATCTCTACCCAATCTCTCGGTTTCTTTCTCTACCCATCAATGGCGCCGCCCTACCACCGTCACACCTTAAAAAACGTCAGCACCACTCGTTACCGAAAGAGATTCCAATCCTCAAAAACTCTCAAGAAAATCAAGACTCCCAATCTCAATCTGACGACCAAACCCAAACCCACTACCGCCGCCCATCGCCTCCATTTATCCCTCCTTCTCCAAACTACTCCCGACCGGCTTCCTCAATCCTCATTCCGGTAAGATCCAAATCCAACCCTCTCCTCCTTCCAAAGTCAAAATCCCTAGCCAAATTTCATCTTTTCTAACACTCTCCTTCGCCAATTTAATCCTTTCTTCAAATCAACAATCTTCTCCAATCCTCTCCATGACCACTTTCTATAAACCTAAACCACCCTTTGAATACTTCATTATAGGGTAAAGCAAGGTTCAGATCTGTAAGTGATCAGGTAAGAAGATAACTCCGCCATGGCTGCAACCTCGGTTGCAATATCAAAGATCTACATCCGGAGATTGCCAAGCCAAGAAACGAATAACCCTGATTACCTGAGTCTACTCATCAAACAGAGAGAGTAATAAACTTCGTGTGTGAAAGTGTGTGCTTCTGCATGTTTTGGTGTGTAACTATGTGCTTGTGTGTGTGTTTATGTTTCCTTCAGTTTCTGTGTGTCTGTGTGTTTGTGTGTGTTTTTTAAATATTGAGAAAGTATGAGGAGAGAAGAAAGAAGGAATAGGCTGACTCTTTTAAATGAGTAGAGGACAACATGTGAAAATGTGCACCTTTGCCTAATCCAATCAAAACACATGTAAATTTTTAAAAAATGATCTAGTCAACAATCTAAAATGTATTCAGCAAGCTAATCTAATGTAGAGCTTCTCTTGCAAGTTAAAGCACTAAAATAGAAAATTCATCCATGAAAATCGATAAATATTTGTCTTATTTAAAGCAATGGGAAATGTGCACCTTTGCCTAATCCAATCAAAACGCATGCAAATTTTAAAAAAATGATCTAGTATGATCTAGTCAACAATCTAAAATGTACTCCCTCCGTCCCAGAAAATGTTTCACCTTTTACCCAAAATGGCGTCCCGTTTGAAGCTTCACCTTTCCTAAAATTGAAAAGTTTTATTAATATTCTATTATACCCGCTCACTATTTCCTCCACTCATTCTCTCTCCTAATTCACTATTACACTCACAACACTTTTTAAATTTACTATTTCCTCCATTAATTCTCTCTCTTATTTTCAAATTACACTCACAACATTTTTTCTTCCCACCTATTTTCTTAATTTGCGTGCCGAGCCAAAAATGGTGAACCATTTCCTGGGACGGAGGGAGTAGTCAGCAAGCTAATCTAATGTATAGCTTCTCTTGCAAGTTAAAGCAATAAAATAGAAAATTCATCCACGAAAATCGATAAATATTTGTCTTATTCAAAGCAATGAGAAATGTGTACCTTTGCCTAATCCAATCAAAACGCATGCAAATTTTAAAAAAATGATCAAGTCAACAATCTAAAATGTACTCCCTCCGTCCCAGAAAATGCTTCACCTTTTACCCAAAATGGCGTCCCGTTTGAAGTTTCACATTTTCTAAAATGGAAAAGTTTTATTAATATTCTATTATACTCACTCACTATTTCCTCCACTCATTCTCTTTCCTAATTCACTATTACACTCACAACACTTTTTAAATTTACTATTTCCTCCACTAATTTTCTCTCCTATTTTCAAATTACACTCACAACATTTTTTCTTTCCACCTATTTCCTTAATTTGCGTGCTGAGCCAAAAATGGTGAACCATTTCCTGGGACGGAGGGAGTATTCAGCAAGCTAATCTAATGTAGAGCTTCTCTTGCAAGTTAAAGCAATAAAATAGAAAATTCATCCATGAAAATTGATAAATATTTGTCTTATTCAAAGCAATGGGAGCAAGTACTTTTTTTTAATCACAAAAAATGATAAAGAGAAAAGAAAGAGTAGGGAGCAAGTACTTTGTTTTCTCGTGGAGTGTGCATACATACAATTGTCAAAGTTTTACATATACGTGTCATTTTCTCTTTGCCAAATAAAACAAATGGAGCTCATGCACACATTAACATCAGCAAGCATCTTTTCTTGATAGACTAAATTTTTGTCTCATTCAAAGCAATGAAAAAAGACAAATTTGCCCTTAATTGTGATAACATTTACCACTTCCTTCCTTTAATATATATAGAGATGAATTATACATTTCCGAAAATACCCTTAATGATACTTTCCATTTTTGTTGCCATTGAAAGCGACATTTTTGAGCGGGCTTTTTCCATTTATGGAATGCAATCTTGTTATAAGATATAGATAGATATAAAAGTAAATATTTTTCTAAGTAAACACTGTCTCTGTGGGATCGACCCATACTTGCACTTGCTATACTATTTATAACCCGTGCACTTGCGGTATAAAAAGAACTGTTAGGTTTTGAGACAACAATGAAGCACATAGATTCCTTAATGCAAGGGTGGCTGGAGATGAGAGCAGATATGGAACAGATGGTAGATTTGATTTCTTTCAAAATAGGGGGAGATCAAAGACGTGATATTGATCTGTCTACCGAAGCTGGTCTAAGTGGTGCAAGGGCTGGGGAAAATGAAGGAAGGACTGAAGGACCAAGAGCTGATCCAACTTCCGAGGATTGATGGTTAAATGATTTCTTTAAATTGTGGTTGTCTTAAAAATAATTTGTTGGTTTGTTGCTTTAAAACAATTTCTGTTTTAATTTCTGTTTTGATTAGTTTGAATGACTGTTTTTGTTGAAAACTTTTAACCTTGGGATTCTTAGTGGTTAGTTATAATAATTTTTTTTTTTTGGTTTGTTTTAAATATTTGATTGAGGAGGAGTTTAATCTTATGGGGGAGATATTGGTTGGATTGATTGACTAACACTCTTATACAGGAACATCACTTTTATTTTGTGAAGAAATGTGTAACTGAGGGGGAGATTTTAAGTGTTACACCATGTGTTGCCATTGGTGTTGTCTTCAGTGTTGCTACACCAGTGTTGCCACTGGTGTTGCCTCATATGTTGGCTTTGTGTTGGCAATTCAAATTATAGATAGTTACTACATATTTTTCATAAATTACAAAGTGATAATTATTAATTATATATCAGCTGTTAGTTTGTTTAGTCTATGATTGAACATGTCAAGGGAAAGGCACTAGGCGTGACTTACGAGAAGAACAAGAAAGTTGCACATTTATGTGTAGTTATGAAGACCAAGTAAATATTGTTAGGATGTTATCTACACAGGGGGAGCTGAAGATAAGGAGTACAAGGTTCATAAAGCTTGGCGGTACAAGTGGTGAAGCCTAGGAAGACTTAGTCTTCAATAAACAAGAATGTGGAGCTAAAATTACGGATTTAATCACATGGCTGATTTTCTGGTTGATTTGAGTTGGCTCCAAGTTCTAGGAGCCTATAAATAGTGCAAGCATTCGACATTCTAATTCACCCAATTCAGAAGTTGGGATTTGCATAAGTCAAGAACACGGCTCTTCAGTGTTGTCCCATGTGTTGGCAACACACTGTTGTGAGTACGCCAATCCAATTCGCGACCCTTTATGAGTGCCTTTTAATATAATAAAATTGCACTAGGAGCGTTTTGGTAAATTCCCGGTCCATTCCTAGACTTCCGGAAACTTTTTATAAGTTTTTGCGAAGGGAGTACTGTTAAGTATTTTTTTTCCTTGCAAAAGGACCTACAAGGAATTAAACCATTTTGGACCTAAGAGGAATTACCTTGGAAGGTTCCAGAACGGCAAGTTGGCGCCAGAACCGGTTAGTGGCATGTTGTGTCACACGACACAATGAGCCACGGAAAACAGAAGCAGAACGCCGTGCGACACAAGTAGCCCCTCACCAGCAACCTATAAATTGGACCCTCCCCCTCTCATTTCATGATCCCTTTTCCACCTCCCTACTGTTACCCTGCCAAAATACGCCCAGAAACCCCTCTCTCTCTCTCTCTCTCTCAAAACTCACTTATTTTTCGGCGAGCGTTCATTCAATGGCGACTCTGCTGGGGACTTGAAACCTATTTTCAAAAGTCGGTCAAACTTTCGTGTTTGTTCAAAATTCATCTCATTCATTTGTGTGTGCATTGTTGGTGACATTATGTGTGTGTAAATGCATTTATTGCTTTGCTTTATTCCTTTTCCTCCTTCTGTTCCATTTTGGTGTTGCTGTTGCTTGGGGTTGAGCTATTGCACTGAGCTTGGAGGCTGGGGCTGGTCCTTTTTTCTTTTGTTCAGATTCTGGAAATTTGGCTCCTTCTGTCACGCGACAAAACTTGCCATTTTAGTCATGTGTAGTGCGACAGAAGTGGCCACTTTA
Organism: Adenophora triphylla var. japonica; assembly: GCA_022495995.1. Classification (NCBI taxonomy): domain Eukaryota; kingdom Viridiplantae; phylum Streptophyta; class Magnoliopsida; order Asterales; family Campanulaceae; genus Adenophora; species Adenophora triphylla. The sequence continues at coordinate 488,572 of JAFEMH010000771.1, forward strand.
AAGGTGTTGAATTTTGGTACAGGTTGTGATTGTGGGCAATTCCCATGATCAAATTATTGATCATCTGATTATTGTACTCTATGGGGTGTGGGTGTGTGTTGATTTTCCTTTATCACTCATTTTCAAATAAAATATAAAAAATATAAAAAATCATTTTCATAAATAAAGGAATTTAGTCATCCTCACACTACGTCACATAGATCTAGAACCCTTGGGTGCGATTGACGGCATCGCAGACGGTGATGTATATCGCCTACGCTTGAGTGCCTAATGTCAAACCTTTCCCCCTAGCGCATCATAGGTGGAGCCACACTTTTAAAGCTTACCCAACGGTTGGTTTTTGACACGCCATTTTCAAATACACTAAAATGAATTGTTTCAAAATTAATAAAAGGCTTTCGTACCTATCCCAAAGCCTAGCACGTGTGGGCATGTTGCCAAAGCAACGTGGTTTCACGTAAGGACATGTCGTTCCCACGAAATGTTCTAACGAGAGATCATGTCGTTTTGTCAACGTGCACCGACGAGAGGTCATGCCGGATTTTTCCTTAAATTTCTTCAGGAATACCCGTCATGCTGCCCAAATTTCTCCAGAAATTGAGATTGCTCGTCCGTCTCATAAATGCTTCGGTTTTATTTAGGTATTATTGCCTATTATTAATTTTTAACCAATACATTTGGTGTATTTTTGAATGATGTGTCCCTAAGTTTCCCCCCAAGGTTTAGTTTGCGAGAATAAAGGCTTATCTTTTCCCAACCGTCCCTAGGACTTAAAAGACATCGATTTCTACTTGATCATTAATAAGATGTTGCACGAGTCCGTCTCATTTTTCATTATTCCCTCTCCCATACCTCCTCAAGGTTCTCTATCCTCCACCTTACCAATCACGCTCTCTCCTCTCCAGTTACGGCAAGTTGGGTTCATGCTCCTGAGTCTCGTTTGGTACGCATTCCCAAAGCAGCCACTATTTCAGAGATGTCTAGTGCGGAGAAGGGTATGACTGCTCAATCTGTGGGCTCATCTGCCATGGATCAACAAGGCATGCATGATCTGTCTGTGGAAGAGATGAGGTCTAAGATGGAAACCGCTCTAGTTAGAGAGCATGAGGCTCAGTTACTCGCTCAAGCCGCTAAATCTAGAGAAGATGCATCACACTTTAAGTTTGTAGAAGCAATGAGAAGCCGTGGTATTGCTGTGATCCTATGTGCTGACGGGACTTATGAGGAGGTCACTGATGCCAACGGGTTTGATGTTGAGACCATAAATGTCTCTCTTCCTCCCCTTGCTCTAACATCTCATCCAATTCAAGTTCCGAGTCAAGGTGTGCAGTCAAGCTTTCAAACAAGTTTTGGTTTAGTTGGAGGACCTCAGCCGATCTTTTATGATTTGACTTCCTCACCAATTCCCAATGCTTCTGTGACGCTAAGCCAATTTGGGTCCCAGCTTCCGAACAGTCAGGGTTTGTTGTTTCCGGATTCTCAGTATCAGCAAGGTCGGTTTCATGGTCCTCACTTCCAGGGTAACTCCCAGTATCAGAATCAGCACCCTTACTCCAGGAATCAGTTCAGCCAAGATGGATTTATGCAGTTTCCGGCTAGCCAACCTCAACCTTAGGGATGTTTGTCTCAGCCTTTAATGGGTTCGGCTTATGGGTTTGGCTCATCACCTATACAACATTCGGGGCCAGCTCCTTACTTGTCTGTTAGTGCTTCTCTGCAGAATCAGAATTCTCCAGCTGGTCGGTTTAATCATTTGCCAGCTCCAGCATCTTGGTCAGTTCAGCCGTCTCTCTTCCAATCAGCCAGTTTTGAGCCTTCTTCAACTGCTGCTCCCTCTATTCCTCAGCTTCCAGGGATGACCCCAGAGGTGACTGCGTTGTTAAAAAAGATGCAGCAGCAAATCGACAAGTTGACTGTAGGATCAAGTGGACTCAAAGTTGTTGATCCAGGGCAAGTAAAGCCTCTTCCTCATAAGTTCAAGATGCCCAAAATGCAATTTGATCGCTCAGCATGTCCGAAAACTCATGTTGACACATATGTGATGACTATAGGAGCAATGGGTTGTACTCCCGAGTTTATGGCTCAGCACTTTCATCTCACACTCAAGGGTCCCACCTTGACATGGTTTCTAACCCTAAAGCCAGAAGCTCGATCTACTTGGAGTCAAATCACTAAGGCCTTTCTTGAAAAGTACCGTGGAAACCTCGAATGGCGCACAACCAGGGATGATTTGGTCAGTACGATCCAGAAGAATGAGGAGTCGATCATTGATTTCTTCAAGAGATGGAATGCTAAGCTTAATGAGTTTTTCGAGCCAATCTCTTTGCAGGATCAAAAGGACAACTTTGTATCATCTGTGAAGCCGGTTCTTCGCAAAGCTATTGGAAATGGTTGGTACCCCGATTTAAGGGAGATGGTAGGCATGGGAGCTCGTAGCGAGAATCGACTCTTCAATCATACCATAGATGTCAAGGCTGGTAATGTTAGTGGTTATAGTTCCAAGATGGTCAATTCACTCTCCCTGGTCCCAAAAGACAATAGTATCAACAACCTTCAGGGAGGAAGCACTGGTCAAAGCAGCGGGAGATTCCATCAAATGATGAAGTATGATGATCTTGATATGACTACTGAGGAGGCGCTTAACGATTTAGTTAAGATCGGGATGATCAAGCCCCTCGAGAATTACAACCCCATCAAACCCAATCCAGATTTGGATCACAACAAGTATTGCCGATACCATCAGTATCCCGGCCATGACACCAATGATTGCACCCCTCTGAAGGTGCTCATCCAAAAGCTTGTCGATGAGGGCAAGGTTGAGAAGGCTTGCCCTAGTGTGGTCACCAATCCTTTTCCGTGATTTTAAGGGCATCCCATCCGAAGAAATCAGTCAATCAGTCGTCGTAGGATCTAGATTGTCTGTCATGTCGTAAGGAATTGTACTGTGAGTCTGTTAAGTCCATTGCGGGCTAGTTTTTGCTTTGCAGTAATAAAAAATCTTTGTTTCTTTTATTGCTAGTCTCGAGACATCACTTGCACACCCATATTACACTTGATTGAAATGGTTTTATTCTATATAATCACTTGTGCTGCTCAATCACTAATGCTTTGAAATGATTAATATTTAAATTGATCGGAGTGAGAAAATCCACTGATATCTTTCTCAAATTGGGGCTTATCAACTCCCCATCTTGCATCTCATATGCTCACATCTCTTTCATCATACTCAGCGTTCCATTGCTCATTGAATTTGCATGAATCTTCCTCAAGTAAGCTTAAGCAAGCAATGAAGACTTAATCTCGTTTAGATCATCCGGTAAGGATTGCGGTTGAAGCCTTTCACCCTAGGGAAGCCATTACCTCACCTTCACTAAACAATACCCATTCATTTCAAGATTGGCATGTTTTGAAACCCTGTTTAGCCATCATCTTTGCTCCATGCTAAGAGAATTCCAAGCAAGGCCAAGAAGTTAGCTTCGAGAGTTGGCGATACATTAAATACTCAAGCCATGAAGGAAGGACAAAGAATCCTCAACTCCTCAAGAGGACTTACAAGTTATCAAAAGAAGGATTTTAAATCCTCACAATTTAGCAAGAATCCTCAACTTCTCAAGAGGATTTTCAAAAGAATGATTTTAAATCCTCACAATTTAGTAAAAGTCCCCGACTTCTCAAGAAGCTCTTCAATGTTCAAAAATGAGCCCGAATTCTCATAAGTTCACAAAAGTTCTCAATAGCTTGGACTTTCTCTCACCAATAGCTCAAAACCAATTCCAAACCATCCTCTCATTTTAGAGGATATTCCCATTACCATTATCCTTGCCTTTAGCCAAAGCCAAGATTGACCTCTCATTCTTAGAGGCAATGAAGATGCAATCACAGATTTCCTCTTAGAAATCCCAAACACATCCTTGAAAGCCTACCTCTCATCTTTAGAGGTTCAGTCAGCAAAAAGACCAGCCGACCTCTCATCTTAAGAGGTCATGTTGCAATCAACTTTCAAAATCACCTAATGGCCGATCAAAGCCCTGAAACTCAGCTACAGTTCCTATCGGATAGCAGTTTCATTCTAATATCTTCGAGATCTAAATCAAATTAATGCTTTGTTGCTTGCTTAAGTTGGAATCTAATCCATCTCGGTTCAAAAGTCCCTAAATCAAAGATTGTGCAAATTCAATCCTTTCCTTTAACACTTCATGTGAGCATATTTCATTTTTCCTCCGCAAACACTTCCCGTGAATGCCTCACTAGGGCTTCGCATCCGTGTCTTTCATTGACACTCCAAAGGAAACATGTGCCTCAATTCTTCAATTCTCAAAAGATCCTCGAATTTCAACATTCCTTCTCTTTCAATCGGGACTTGCCCAAACTACGGCGACCTGAGCTCCTCCCAAGGAGGGGAACATAGGCAACCATAATTGTTCCTGTCGAAATCACAAACAAATCTCAGAAAATCCGATCTCAGCAAGGGCCGTCACTATACACAGATCCTCTTTCCATCTTTCGGAGTTCGATTCTCGATATCAGTTGGTTTTCTCCTTGTGATTAATCAAAATATTTGTTCATATCAGGATAGTGGCTGAATAATCCGAACATCAATAAAGGGTTTTAAGCAGCCTTGTGATCATCACGAATAAGATAGATTTTCAAATGTCTCGACATGTCTTCTCTTTCTACATTCTAGGAATAAAGAGACAAACACTATCTTTCTGTCAGTAAGGGCTTCCGTAAACTTTTCCACACCTTGTTGTGCTTATACTCTCTCAAAAGAGTCAAACCCAAAAGCGAGTGTGTTACACAAATTCGGGATCCATTCCCACTTTTTGAAAGATGTGCCCTTGCACATATATATTTCCGAGTCTATGACTGATTGACTAAGGTCTGAAAAGATGGGTGCCTCCTTGGCCGCGTGATGACTCTGTCTGCAATAAGGCTGCTTTGAATCTCTCCAAGCTGGGGATTTGTTAAGCTATTCTCTCGGGCTCTCCTAACCAGATTTCCCTCCGGGTTTGCTTTGCATTATCAACTAGGGCTTCGCCATGGTCACCTCATCAAGAACTGGGGCTCCGCCTAATCATATCTTCAAAACCAGGGCATTCTCTGCACTTCCGTTGCTGCTTGCCGTCTCGGGCGCTCGACACACCTTGTTCTTATCAGCAACAATCAACCTGCTGCGATCTGTACTCTCAGGGTACGCCCCGACTTGCCTAGTCCACGCCATATCATTCATCACTCATGCACTCCTCAAATTCATGGGAGAGGGTTCACCCCATCATACATAAACACAGTCATCCCGTCATAAATCCATCATAGCATATTGCTCCATACATATCTACTCGTCAAACCGTACAAAATCTTCACTCCATTTTCATCCCCAGTCGAGATGGACTCGTGCATCAAGATTAATAATGCATAAGTTTAACAATAATTGAGATTCAAATCCTTGCAAAAGTGCCTAGAGTGTTGTGTTTCCCCCCCCCCCCACAGGGTACAATAATCAAGTGATCATAATCTGATCATGGGGATTGCTCCTCAAATCACAATCTAGGCAAAGATTTCAAATCCTGCAGGTGGCATGTTCTGCCCTCATCATCTTCATCAGACTTATCATCTTCGGATTCATCAGCATCGTCTAAAAAAAGAGTTTGCCTCAATCTCCAAGCAATAGTGCTCATCAGCTTCGGCAAATCATCGTCAAAAGCCAGTTCTGCTAGGTTGAATCATCAACAGAGTCCATCTGGTATGACAATCATCAAATTCCCGTGTTGGACGGAGGCTTATCATCAGATGCCCGTGTTGGATGGAGGCTTATCATCAGATTCCCGTGTTTGACGGAGAGTCATCATCAGATTCCCGTGTTTGACGGAGGTTCATAATCAATTTCCCGTGTTAGACGGAGGTTCATCATCAGTTCCCGTGTTGGACGGAGGATCATCATGTTGGTGTTATGCCCTAGGCCTATGATTCATAGACTTATGAGTTGACATTATTTATTATTATATGAGATGTTTATCATTTGATTATTATATGTTTTGTATATTTGTTAATAATAATCTGCGTCCCTAATTATTAAGAGAATAATTAGTATAATTGTCAATGGATAATCATGTGATGATTATATGCATAGAGATGCACATTGAAATTATGAGTACTTGTTAGAGAACAAGTGACTGGACATGACCCGCATGAGATTTATGACATGGTCAAGTGTCATAAGTAAATCTCATAAGGTTACTTCATTTAGTCCCTAGACCTGAGATTATCATGACCTTACATATGATGAAAAATCATGTTTGATTTTAGTCAAACGATATCTTAACACGATATCCATAAAGGCTATCTTTGGCATGATCGGATTCATGATGGGAAGGATGATAAGTCAAGATGGAATTTGTCCCTCGAAAGAGAGATGTTTTGCTTGGGCCCCTCGATGAGTGATAATGATGAAAGTGTATGGCCGTACCCCAATATGATTGGAATTATCATTATACTCAAGGAATCGAGAAAGCATTGAACATAGACAAGCTGACAATGACCATGACTTGTGTTCAATATAACATCGTGAGACAAAGGGAGAAATGGAAGTACACCGTTGGAAACGTGAACTCTTACGTTACATTATTTGGGTACACATAATGGCTTGCTAGAGTCCGCTTATGTCTTATGAGGTTCGATATGATCGAACTCATTGCCAACATAATGTAATCCTATTGGGTCACACACAACTAGAATGAATTGGTTAAACCGGAGGAAGAATGATTGAGAGTTTCAAAGATTCGGCTATATATGTCACGCGACATATTAAGCCAATGGCTTAATATACCGCGCGACATAATAGGCCGCACGCGGTTTGATGTACTGTCTCTCCTAATACGATTAGGAGAGGTATTCCTACTATTGTAGTATAAATACAAGGGTTCATCGGACCTAAAAGGTCACCGAAATTTTTCAAGCAAAATTCATATTTAAATACTCTCAATATTCTTCAAGGTTTAGATCTAGCAATCATCAAGAAGTTGTTCTTGGATTCATTCAAAGGTGTGGATACCAAAAGAGGGTCTTCGCTCGTTCATCGATCAAGGCCTAGAGTTCAAGCAAGTTGAAGAACGAAGTTTGTGATTCGATATCACATAATCAAAATCGTTCGATAGCTCAAGACCGGAAAGCGTTTCAAGGTTGGTTTAATTCGATCTCATAGGAATTTAAATTAATTGTATAGAACGAATCCTAGGGCTTCTTGGGTTTTATGTTTTAATGCTTAATTCCATTGCGCATGGACCCGTAAAACCCAACGGTGGTATCAGAGCCCCATTCGTATGATTAAGTTTGAATTAACATGCTAGATTTAAGATATAAATTGTTTATATGCTTAATGCATGTTTTGTATGCGATAGAATTTTTAATTGTTTATGTGAAACAATGTGAAAATCGTTTTCGAATTATCTTTGAATTAAATCTGTAAAAGGCCGTTTTATATGATTTAATTGGTTGTAATCTGTATTAGTTCGAATCTGGAATTCCTGTTACTTGGCTACTTTAGTCGCGCGACATGATGAGCCATGAGGAATTCAGGTTATACGGCTGTTAGGTCGCGCGACATATCAAGCCTTCGGGCCGATGTTGTCACGCGACATAGTAAGCCAAAACGGGCGTAATCGGTTTGTTCAATTTTCTACGCTATTATGTGATTGTGTTTACAATCGATATGTTCATATGAAAATCGTATGTTATAAAATTGAGTTTATAATGCCATGCTAGATTGATTCATTGATATGCATGATTAATTGATTAAAATGTGATTTTAATAATTATTGCGATGCATGTTTTAATTGTTCTTACATGCTAAGAATTTTAATTAGATGTTTAGTTGAAACATGATATTTAGTTTCCTAATATGTTTAGATTTAGACATTGTAAATTTTGGATCTTATGATTGTTTATGGAAACAAGTCATAAATACGCGAAATTTAAAAGGAAACTGATTGTTTATAAAAGGTAGGGATTATGTTGCCTAATCAGAGTTGATTTCTAATTATGCATGTCTAGGAAGAGTTCTGTCTAAGGAAGAGTTGGTACTTAAGAAGTCCTTGTGGCTCACCTATCTTCCTGGGAGCTTACCAGTGCATGATTTTGACTATCTTTTCGATATGCTTATAATCTACCTTTAAAGAACCTTCATTTAACTTTTAAGTTCTTTATGCCAATTCATGATTAAACACTTGAGACCATTCGGATAGTTTTGGGTAGGCTTGCCATAGCAAGGTGCTTTGATTCTATTCGAATGCGAGAAAGATGAGGAAATGGTGGTTCCTATAAGTTTAATATGAATGAACTTAATTGGGTTATCAAAATGGTTTTGGATCCAAGGCATAAGATGAGATTAAAATATGCCTAGACATATGATGTCTTGAATTGATCTCATAAAAGATCTAAGAGTCATATATGTGATATGATTGATATTTTCTACCTAATTAATTTAATTTTGAGCGGTTTGCCATAGCAAACTTGAAATTGAATTAAAGTTGGATCTTAGCCCATTAAATGTATATTATGCTTATTTGCATTTGAAGGTGTATAATTTAGTGGGAGCATTTATTTAAATGCATTATACTTCTCATATAATATGTTTACTTATATGTGTTCATATTTTATGTATATCTTTTTGTAGAATAAATGGCATCAAACAATAATCACTTTTCACTGCGATATGTCCTTGAGAAGGAAAAGTTGGAAGAGGATGGTACAAACTATATGGATTGGATCCGTAGTTTGAGAATTGTTCTCAAACAAGAGGAGAAAGCATGCGTTCTCGATGAACCTATTCCACACGAACCTGCCGCCAATGCTGCTAGGACAATAAGGGAACAATATACGAAGCACAAGCGTGACTCTGAGATGTTGGTTGCCTTATGCTCTCCGCCATGTGCAAGAACCTTCAGAAGGATCTTGAGCACTTGGGGACGGTCGAATTAAACAATCGGCGATGGAAATGTTCCAAGTTCAAGCTAGGCAAGAGAGGTACAACACGGTTGCGGCCTTGACCTCATGCAAGATGAGTGAAGGACAAGCCTGTTGGTCCCCATGCGCTCAAGTTAAAGGGCCACATTGAGCATCTTGAAAGGCTCGGTTTTCCAATTAGCCAAGAGTTGGCTACCGACATAATATTGAATTCATTACCTAAAAGTTTTAGTCATTTCATAATGCACTATAACATGGGTGGAATGAATAGAAACCTTTCCGAGTTAGTTCAAATGTTGACTACTGCGGAAACCAATATTGTCGAGAAGAAAACCGACCAAGTGCTAATGGTTTACAAGGGGAAAGGGTTCAAGGGTAAAGGAAAAGCAAAGGTTGCTAATCCTAAGGCAAAGGTTGCCAAGCCCAAAGAGGCTTCCAAGCCTAAAGAGGCTAAGCCTAAGTCCCAAGAGGACTTGATGCTGCTTCCATTGCAATGAGATTGGACATTGGAGGAGAAAGCTGCGCAAAATACAAGGAAGCACCGAAGAAGGGCAAAGGAGTTGCTTCAACTTCGGGTATCTTTGTTATAGATATATTCCTATCTACTTCTAGTTCTTGGGTATTGGATACCGGATGTGGAACTCACATGTGTCTAAATGTGCGGGGTCTAAAGAACAGAAGGATGCTTAAGGAAGGCAAAGTGGACCTACGTGTGGGGAATGGAGCAAGAGTTGCTGCATTAGCCGTAGGAACTTATGAAGTTACTTTACCTAGTGGACTAATACTTATTTTGAACAATTGTTATTACGTTCCAGCTTTAAGTAGGAATATTATTTCGATTTCACTTGGATGATGAAGGTTTTAATTTTCTTATACGTGATAAGAAATTTTCTATTTACAAGAGTGATATGCATTATTATCTTCTTTGTTTCATTCAATGGCCTTTATATTCTTGATGTTGAAAGTCAAGATAATGATGTCTATAACATTAATAAGAGATCTAAACCCAATGATGTAAACCACACTTACTTATGGCATTGTCGTCTTGGCCATATAAACGAGAAACGCATTTCTAAACTCCACAAAGATGGATTTTTGGACTTACATGATTATGAATCATATGATACATGCGAATCTTGTTTACTTGGCAAGATGACCAAGGACCCATTTACCAAAACCGGTGAAAGGGCGGGCGACTTACTAGGACTCATACATACCGATGTATGTGGGCCTATGAGTAGCGATGCTAGGGAGGATTTCGGTACTTCATAACATTCACTGATGATTATAGTAGATTTGGATATGTTTATCTAATGAAACATAAGAGTGAATCGTTTGAGATATTTCGAATATTTCAAAATGAGGTGCAAAATCAACTTGGCAAAACTATTAAGGTACTTCGATCCGATCGAGGTGGTGAGTATTTGAGCCAAGAATTTGACAACATCTTAAGAGTTGTGGAATCGTTTGCAACTCTCTCCACCGGAACACCACAATGGAATGGTGTGTCGAAAGGAGGAATAGAACTTTGTTGGACATGGTTCGTTCTATGATGAGTCAAGTTGAGCTTCCTTTATCCTTTTGGGGACATGCACTAGAAAGCTGCGCTTTCACTATAAACAGAGTTCCTACCAAATCGGTTCAAAAGACCCCATATGAGATGTGGCATGGAAGAAAACCTAGTTTGTCTTTCATGAAGATTTGGGGTTGCGATGCATATGTCAAGAAGTTAACTTCCGACAAGCTAGCACCTAAATCTGATAAATGTGTTTTCGTGGGATATCCTAAGGAAACCAAAGGATACTATTTCTACAACCGAAACGAGAACAAAGTGTTTGTTGCTCGAAATGGTACTTTCTTAGAAAAGGAGTTTCTTCGCAAAGGAACCAGTGGGAGTAAAATAGATCTCGAAGAAATTCGAGAACCCGAAAACAACATTGAACCAATGGTAGAAACTGAACCAAGTTCACAAACCGTTGTGGAACCGGTTCAAGATGCACAAGTTCTTCGCCGAAGTGGTAGGTCACGATCCGAACCCGAGAGATATGGATTTCTCGTTACGGAAAGTGATGAAGTGGAGTTAATCGAAAACGATGAACCCACTTGCTATCAAGAAGCGATATCCGCTCCTGATTCGGAAAAATGGCAAGAGGCCATGAAGTCCGAATTACAATCCATGGCTGATAATCAAGTTTGGAACTTGATTGATCCACCCGAAGGTGTAAAAACCATAGGGTGCAAATGGGTCTTCAAGAAGAAGACCGACATGGATGGGAAGGTGCACACCTATAAGGCTAGGCTAGTAGCTAAGGGATATAGGCAGATTCATGGCATAGACTATGATGAAACCTTTTCGCCTGTAGCTATGCTTAAGTCTATTAGAATTTTACTTGCCATAGCCGCATATTATGACTATGAGATATGGCAAATGGATGTCAAAAACTTTCCTTAATGGGAAGATACTTGAGGATGTATACATGATACAACCCGAAGGTTTTGTCGACCCGTAAAATTCTAACAAGGTGTGTAAGTTGCGAAATCCATTTATGGATTAAAGCAAGCTTCTAGGAGTTGGAATCTACGTTTTGATGAAGCAATCAAGGAGTTTGGCTTTATCAAGAACGAAGATGAACCTTGTGTGTACAAGAAAATTAGTGGGAGCGTAGCACTCTTTTTAGTGTTGTATGTCGACGATATCTTACTCATTGGAAATGACGTTTCTGCACTACTGTTGTTAAGTCTTGGTTAGGAAAGTGTTTTTCAATGAAAGATATGGGCGAAGCCGCATATATCCTTGGTATCAAGATCTATAGAGATAGATCCAAGAGGATGATTGGTTTAAGTCAAAGTACTTACATTGACAAAGTCCTTAGAAGATTCCAAATGGAAAATTCTAAAAGAGGGAATTTGCCAATGTTACATGGTATATCTCTTAGCAAGAATCAAAGTCCTAAGACTAATGATGAGCGAAAGAGAATGAATGGTATTCCATATGCTTCGGCAATTGGGTCTATCATGTATGCTATGTTATGTACTAGACCCGATGTCTCGTGTGCTCTAAGCATGACGAGTAGGTACCAATCGGATCCCGGTGAACCACATTGGATAGCAGTCAAGAATATCCTTAAGTACTTACGAAGAACTAAGGATGCATTCTTGGTCTTTGGAGGAATGGAAGAAGATCTTGTAGTCAAAGGCTACACAGATGCTAGCTTCCAAACCGACAAAGATGATTTTTGTTTACGCTTAATGGAGGAACTGTGAGTTGGAAAAGTTCCAAGCAAAGTACCGTCGCTGATTCTACAACCGAAGCTGAGTACATAGCGGCATCCGATGCAGCTAAGGAAGCAGTTTGGATCAAGAAGTTCATTAGTGATTTGGAAGTCGTTCCAAGCATCGAGACCCTATTGAACTTTCGTGATAACAATGGTGCCATTGCACAAGCAAAGGAACCAAGATCACACCAGAGATCCAAACACATACTTCGACGTTTCCACATTATCCGTGAGATATGTGAAAGGGAAGACGCTAAGATATGCAGAGTAGACACTGATGACAACGTGGCGGACCCACTAACTAAGGCTCTCTCGCAAGCTAAACATGATGGTCATGTTAGGTCCATGGGTATTCGATACATGGTAGATTGGGCCTAGTGCAAGTGGGAGACTGTTGGTGTTATGCCCTAGGCCTATGATTCATAGACTTATGAGTTGACATTATTTATTATTATATGAGATGTTTATCATTTGATTATTATATGTTTTGTATATTTGTTAATAATAATCTGCGTCCCTAATTATTAAGAGAATAATTAGTATAATTGTCAATGGATAATCATGTGATGATTATATGCATAGAGATGCACATTGAAATTATGAGTACTTGTTAGAGAACAAGTGACTGGACATGACCCGCATGAGATTTATGACATGGTCAAGTGTCATAAGTAAATCTCATAAGGTTACTTCATTTAGTCCCTAGACACGAGATTATCATGACCTTACATATGATGAAAAATCATGTTTGATTTTAGTCAAACGATATCTTAACACGATATCCATAAAGGCTATCTTTGGCATGATCGGATTCATGATGGGAAGGATGATAAGTCAAGATGGAATTTGTCCCTCGAAAGAGAGATGTTTTGCTTGGGCCCCTCGATGAGTGATAATGATGAAAGTGTATGGTCGTACCCCAATATGATTGGAATTATCATTATACTCAAGGAATCGAGAAAGCATTGAACATAGACAAGCTGACAATGACCATGACTTGTGTTCAATATAACATCGTGAGACAAAGGGAGAAATGGAAGTACACCGTTGGAAACGTGAACTCTTACGTTACATTATTTGGGTAGACATAATGGCTTGCTAGAGTCCGCTTATGTCTTATGAGGTTCGATATGATCGAACTCATTGCCAACATAATGTAATCTTATTGGGTCACACACAACTAGAATGAATTGGTTAAACCGGAGGAAGAATGATTGAGAGTTTCAGTATCTGGCTATATATGTCACGCGACATATTAAGCCAATGGCTTAATATACCGCGCGACATAATAGGCTCGTACGCGGTTTGACAGCCTGTCTCTCCTAATACGATTAGGAGAGGTATTCCTACTATTGTAGTATAAATACAAGGGTTCTGTCAGACCTAAAAGGTCAGCCGAAATTTTTCAAGCAAAATTCATATTTAAATACTCTCAATATTCTTCAAGGTTTAGATCTAGCAATCATCAAGAAGTTGTTCTTGGATTCATTCAAAGGTGTGGATACCGAAAGAGGGTCTTCGCTCGTTCATCGATCAAGGCCTAGAGTTCAAGCAAGTTGAAGAACGAAGTTTGTGATTCGATATCACATAATCAAAATCGTTCGATAGCTCAAGACCAGAAAGCGTTTCAAGGTTGGTTTAATTCTATCTCATAGGAATTTAAATTAATTGTATAGAACGGATCCTAGGGCTTCTTGGGTTTTATGTTTTAATGCTTAATTCCGCTGCGCATGGACCCGTAAAACCCAACAGATCATTGAAATCCCGTGTTGGACGGTGTGTCATTATCAAGTTCCCGTGTAGGACGGATAGTCATCATCTAATTCCCGTGTCGGACGAAAGTTTCTCATCAATATCCCATGTTGGACGGAAGATCATCAAGAGCCTGTGTTGGACGGAAGATCATCAAGAGCCCGTGTTGGACGGAAGGTCATCACCAAAATCCCGTGTTGGACTGAGGATCATCATATCCCGTGTTGGACGGAGGTTTCTTATCAATATCCCGTGTTGGACGGTGATTCACCATCATATCCCGTGTTGGACGGTGAATCATCATCAAAATCCCGTGTTGGACGGAGAATCATCATCAATATCCCGTGTTGGACGGAGGATCATTATCAAATCCCGTGTTGGATGGCAAGTTATCATCAAATGCCTGTGTCGGACGGCAAGTCATCATCATCAGTCCTTCTGGCAGCTACAGGTAAACACAGCAAAGGTATGAAGACATATCTCTACCATTTTGCTCCTTGTTGGCATCTTCGAACTACGACCGGCTTGATTCCCACCTGGGATACATAGGAATCCTTTCTCAAAAGGTCCGGCCATCCAACCTCATCAATCATTCTCTTCAAACTGCCATTTCCCCAGCCGCTCATTGGGATTTGGTCCTTTTCATCGACAACCTCACTTCTTCCATAAGTAACGTTGCCGAGGGGCTCTGTGAGTACGCCAATCCAATTCGCGACCCTTTATGAGTGCCTTTTAATATAATAAAATTGCACTAGGAGCGTTTTGGTAAATTCCCGGTCCATTCCGAGACTTCCGGAAACTTTTTATAAGTTTTTGCGAAGGGAGTACTGTTAAGTATTTTTTCCTTGCAAAAAGACCTACAGGGAATTAAACCATTTTGGACCTAAGAGGAATTACCTTGGAAGGTTCCAGAACGGTAAGTTGGCGCCAGAAACGGTTAGTGGCATGTTGTGTCACGGGACACAACGAGCCACGGAAAACAAAAGCAGAACGTCGTGCGACACAAGTAGCCCCTCACTAGCAGACTATAAATTGGACCCTCCCCCTCTCATTTCATGATCCCTTTTCCACCTCCCTACTGTTACCTTGCCAAAATACGTCCAGAAACCCCCCCCTCTCTCTCTCTCTCAAAACTCACTTATTTTTCGGCGAGCGTTCATTCAACTATCCAACACCAGTGAGTTATCACATATAACTTTCATTCTTCGAGTGTTTCTGAGTGTTAGATAGGTTGTGTTTGTAAAGAGTGTATTCTAGAATAGTTGTTCTCCTATGCTATTGATTGAAAATCATTGGAGAACTTTTGACCTTGTACGAAAAGCTTATTATTAAGAAAGGTCTTTCCCTCATGGCACCCATCAAATTATATATTTATTTATATATATAACTTGATAATAATCTATTCTCTTTTGTTGCTTTTATTATTTTCGCTGCCTTTAAATTATCTCAATTATTCCATTTTTGAATTGGTGTGGATTGTGTTGTTCTTAGTATTGGCAATACTATGAACAACACTTGTGAGTTTCATCTCACTTTTCTAAGCCATTAACAATATCACATACTCTAGGAAATACTAACAAATAAATCAAATACAATCAAAACCCTAACATTTGTTCAAATAAATACTAAATAAATAAAAAGAATGAAAAAACTTATCAAAAAATACCCAAAATTCGTTCAAACACATCCTAAAATTATCAAATTCAAATCAAACCCTAAATCCTAAATTTACAATCACAACTTATTCTAACCTTCAAAAAATAAAAATATAAAGAAGAGAATGAAAACTTACTTATCAATTTTAAAGAATCAATTGAGTTAAGGGATTTTGAAAATGGGTTAATATATTCAAAAGTCGTCTTCTTTCTCTGCTCTCTTCTTCCTTAGTTTTTCTTTTCTTTCTTCTGTTCTG
The DNA here is from genome assembly GCA_022495995.1 of Adenophora triphylla var. japonica. Lineage (NCBI taxonomy): Eukaryota > Viridiplantae > Streptophyta > Magnoliopsida > Asterales > Campanulaceae > Adenophora > Adenophora triphylla. Next base: position 504,469 of record JAFEMH010000771.1, read on the forward strand.
TCAAACACGGTGAACTGAGCAAGCTTGTTTCGCTTGAACTTGCCAAATCAAATAGTGAATTCAATAATAATGTCATTTAGTTTTAATTGCCCGAATAATTACACGAAATTCAAAAAAAAAAAAAACTCGCCATACCATTTAGCGAGTTTCAACAAACAAAATACGAACTCGTCATACCATTTAGTGAGTTTAAAAAAAATGGACATTTTAACAAATAGTTTGGAAGCTGATGATGCCAAAAACGTTCGGATCACCCCAAATTCAGCAGCAGGTTGTATCATGGCGATTGAATAGCCTGAAAAAGATGAACAAACACGTAAACTTAGCCGGGGCTTCACCAACGAAGGCCCTCCGGCGTGAGAGTAAGTATTTGCTTGTGAGAGAGAGAAATCAATTGACAAGAGTTTAGAGTCAAAAGATTGCATACCAAAATATGTGAATTATGACTTGTATATATAGGCATAACAATGTATAATTCATGTTGAATTGAATTGCTTAGAGATAAAATATTTATCCCAGGGGGATTATAATTGTTCTGCCCTTGTTGAAGAAAAATTCTTGTGAGATAAGATTATAATCCTAAGAGGATTATAACTGTTCACAGTCCTTATTTTAGTAGGATTGAATAAACTGCACTTCTGCACGTGCGCCGGTGAGGGACTTCCTCGGCTTGTAGGGCCTAGTCGGCTTAGATAATAACTGAGGAAGAGAGTAATATGGAGAAGCCCATCTGTTGTTGATAGCCGAGGAGGGGCCCTTCGTCGTCAAGGAAAGCCTTGCTTGGCCTTGGAGGGAGTCCTTCCTCGGCATTGACGATGATGCTTCGTCGGCATCCTTGTTCTTATTGGGTCTTGGTCATAATACGTCTGGTATGTCGAGGTCGACATAGGGGAATGACAAGGAGGCAAAATGAGCAAAGGTAGGGTAGATCCACTCCCTTTGTCATAATAGTGACTTGTATGGATTATATTTTAGGTTCAATCCACTGGATCTTGCCCAGCCATGAATTCACGTTTATATCTCGGTTTATACCATTCAGAATCGTTGTTATTTTGAGAATTATTTAAAAAAAAATATATATTTTCAAAAAAATCATGGGAAATCCATTTCTCTCGACAGTGTGCATGTTTTCCCAGTTTCTTTGTTGATTCCATTTCTTAAACTCTCCCAACCCAATTTCTATCCGTTTCAACAATCTTCTCTCTCTCTCTCTCTCTAAATTAACTACATTTACATTCATTTCCATCTCCCTTTGAATTCAATCGCTCAACAATGGATTCTTCCATTCTCTGTTTATTTTCCCGATCATTTGAGTTTCTTCACTGTTAGCCGTCGTAAAACCCTAAAATCACCAAATTAGGGATTCCTTTTTCTGAATTTTTTATGTTTTCTGGCCTATTTAGTTTCACTATTACAGGTAACGATCATTGATTTCAAATTTTGCTTTGCGTTATATTGTTTATTAGTTTATTTATATATATGCTCTGTTTTTGGATGCTGAAATTTTACTCCTAACCGTTTAATCGGTTCGCTTGTCCCATACCTATAGCCCCAAAATTGTTTCTTTCTATTTTTTGCTACTCCGTTGATTTTTGCTATAATCAGACTGGACGGACTAGTTCTAGATTTGCATTTATTTGTTTTCTTTGATTTGATAGTTTATATGATATGAATTTGTTAGAAGGAGGCGTTAAATGTAGCAGAATAGGCAATGTGGGACTCCTTTACCGGACGTAGCAATTGAGATAAATTTAGAGTTGAAATGTTAAGTTCATTATACTGAGGCTTGTTCAATACTGTGGTGTGGTTTGGACTTTGGAGGGTGTTCAATTTTGTTGATTGGGAGTAACAAAGGAGCTGCACGAACTGTCATTTGTTATTATTATTATTTTTATTATTTTTTGTTTTGTGTAATTTTACTGTGAATTCGTAGAGTGTGTTTTTTTATTTTTGTGTGATGTTTAAGCTTCAGGTTCATAATGTCTCACCGTAGAGGAGGAACAAGTGATAGTGATTCGGAGTTTGAGGATTATAAGTATAGATACTATAAGGAATTGAAGGATGGGAAGGTGAAAGCAAGAATATCAGGTAGGCTTTTTACATGCCCTTATTGTCGAAAAGGTGATAAAGAGTATGTCTATAGGGAGCTTCTGAGACATGCCAACCGTGTTGGGAGAGATTCAAAGAGTGCAGGGTTTAGAGATAAAGCTAAACATATGGGCTTGGTGAAGTACTTGGAGAGATTTCGGGATACAGATGTCAAATCTTCGCGCTCAAGAAGGTGGAGTGTTGAGCGGACAAGGACTTACTTGGATGGTAAGTGTAAAGCATCACCACGAAGGCAAGAGACCCACTTTGATAAAATTGGTGAATTAGGGGAAGCAAAAAGGAGGACTCTCGAGCACAGGGAGATTGAAGAGGGTGAGATAATAAAGCCACCGAAAATGTGTGATGCTGGTAAATATTCTCAGAGACATCTGTCTCCAAGCCGCACCAATGGGAAGACTGTCGAGTCTTACATAGGTAAAGCTTTGGAGAAGTCTAATGGAGGTAAAGCTAGTGAAGAGCGTATTGTTTTCCCTTGGATGGCAGTGGTTGCCAACATTCCTTCCCAGTTAAAGGATGGCAGGTTTGTTGGTGAAAGTGGTAGGAAGTTAAAAGAGGAGTGGGTGGCCCAAGGTTATAACCCAGTTAAAGTTCATCCTCTGTGGAGTTTTAGGGGTCATTCAGGGTCTGCTATAGTTGAGTTTCAGAGAGGCTGGGCCGGATTCACTAACGCTATGACTTTTGAGAAGGCATTTGAAACGAAAAAACAAGGGAAGAGAGATTGGTTTTCTGCCAGAGATAAAGGAGACAAGATTTATGCTTGGATTGCTCGAGCTGATGATTACAACTCAAGGGGACTCATTGGTGACCATCTTCGAAAAAATGGAGACTTGAAGACAATTGCTGAGATTGAAAAAGATGATAAAAAGAAAGATGCATCCCTTCTGGATAACTTGACGAATGCTCTGGACACCAAGAGCAAAAAGTGTGAAGAATTTAAGAGAAAAATAAGCAGGGCTGAGAAACTGATCCAGGATGTCGTGAAGCAAAAAGAAGTAATGGTTGAAAGTTATAACAAAGGTACTAATTTCTAGCTTGTTGTTTAATCAACTCTCTTTATTTTTCTTTGATTCATTGGACTTCCCATCATGTTCCCAAAATCAATTGAAGAGGAAGAAAGACAGCTTAATTTATGGTGCATCATTTGATTGTACGAATGGCTACGGTCCTACATACATCTTTCTGTCCTACATACTTAGCCCGTCGGTATATGTGTTTGTTTGTTAGAAATGAAGATGATGGAGCAGAAGGCAACGGATGAGCTGACAAAGGTCTTCCATGAGCATGCAAAGAGTAAGATGCGACTTGAAGCTCGTGAGAAGAAGTTGCAAGCGCGTGAAGTGCTAAATGAGAATGAGAGAAGAAAGCTCAACAACAAGAAGAAAATGGTATCAAGATCTTCTTGAGCTGACAATTTTATTCCATTAGCATAGTACTATATCATCTATGAGCTTTATTCTCTGATAAAACGCCACACCGTGTTCTGATCTAATTCATATATTCCCTGATTCAGGTACAAGTCTCCCCTATTGACTGTAAATCAGTTGTAAGAAACTATGTTAGATCATAAGTTACCAACTCATCTAACAACTTATGCTCTTAGAGGGGGTTAACTATGTATATGTGCTTCAACATTTACACTCGCCCTCACGCGCATATGCATATGTGTTTTTGATATAGGGGGTGGGGGTGCACTTGATAATAGGGTCAATATGTACCCTTTATAATTTTTATTTTCTTAGGATAAATGCAAGCGGGAAGATTTGAACCCAAGTGCTTGTCAAACGTGAGCCCCGGTATCATGTTAAGTTACCAACTCAAGTTTCCGCAATCAAGGAGTGGCTCAACTAAGCATATCACGCTACAACATTAATATTAGATTTTCATATAATGCCCGGAACTGATGATCTAGCGTGTCCAATGAATGGAACACATCCCTTTTATATCCCACAATTAGAAAGGCTATTATGGACAATTGAGTTATAGAACCTTGTAAAGTCTATCCCGACTATAGGGATAACATTCTGTGGTGTTGTTGAGTTATAAAACCTTACGATAAAAGGAAAGGGACACTTATGTTGGTATGTCCTGAAATTTTACAAGGGACACAAGATAAGGATGGAAAGTATCTTATGCAGTTCTGTCTCTCTGTCATTTGGTTTGCTCGTGTGTTTGGAAGGTGTGGGGAAGGTGACTTGTCACTGATCCAATCTGCTCCTCAGTCACTGATACAACCAATTTCTTATCAGTCCCATACCATTATCTTTAGATAGATATCCCAAAAAATTTCCCGCCTGAATATTTATAAAATTCATGTTGTAGATGCAAAGTGTATAACGTCTTCTGCTCATATAAGGACTTAACATCTAGTGGTAGGAGTGCTGCTCCTCTTACTGTTTTTCTCTGGATTTTTTTGGTGTATGGCCTGCCATTATTGCACACTGCATAAGAGAGTGGAAAATGGCTAATTTTTAACATGCAAGGTTTGCACCATGATCCTGGACATTGTTGATGACCTAACGTTTAAAAGTTAATACATTTTGCTGGATTTGATCTGTGGAGACAGCTTAGTCGTACTACACTACTACAGCTGTTAGCATGAGATAAAACCCTATCTCTGAATTTGCATCGCCGTTTGTAATTGTGCAATGGTAAGACCTGTACTGCATCACCTAGCTCAGGACACTCTCGGTTGTGCACTCAGGAATGCTTTACGCTTCAAATAATTTGCCTCGAGAATAAAGAATCTTTGGGAATGCTTTTCCTTTTTCTATGATATAGGAGTTGGTCTTGTCTGGCCCCTGTCAAACGCTTTCCATGTTTGATCATTTCTATCCAAAAATGGTCGCGAGAATATTTGCTCATTTGTCTTTCGCATATTTATTGAAAGTTATGTAGGTGTCTAATTTTTCTTGATTTGCTTCTCAGATCAGCATGTAGAATGCTTTCTAGCAAGTTCTCGCAGACATCTGGTTTTATCTATTTATTTATTTTTGCAGAATGAAATGGCAATCATTGAGCAGCAAAAGGCTGATGAAAGTATGTTGAATCTTGCGGAGGATCAAAAGGTGTCATTACTTCACATTTTCTGTCCTGGAGACCATATATTCTGTTTGTTATATGCTATCTCCTCGATGTGGTTCTTGAGATCGTGCAATCTTTAGATGCCTTTTCTTTAATTGACAGAGGAAAAAAGAGGAACTTCACCAGAGGATCATAGAGCTCGAGAAGAAACTTGATGATAAACAACGGCTGGAGTTGGAAATTAATCAAATGAAGGGAGCTATTGAAGTTATGAAGCACATGAGTGAATTTGGGGATACAGATGCAAAGAAGAAGATCGAATCAATCAAAGAAGATCTTATGAATAAGGAAGAAGAACTTGAAGGCCTGGAAGAAATGAATCAAACTCTTATCATCCAAGAGCGGAAAATTAACGATGAGTTGCAGGATGCTCGCAAAGAACTAATCAACGTGCGTTTTCTTCTTCTTTGATTCATTTGCATCATCTATTTTGGTTTCTACCGTAATCTACTGGTCATCCAGCATGATAGTCATAAAAGAGTTTGATTATCACATTGGAAGTATTCTTTATACCACCGACCACTGTAAACCATGGTTTTCTTAAAAAAAATTGCCAGAATTGCTTACACGGCCAACTAAACCTTGTGAGGTTTGTTTCTGATTCAAGTGCTTGCAATCCTTGCCACTTGCATTCGGCGAAGTAAATGTTTTTGGGTTCTTTACTGCTGGTTGAGATCAGTTCATTCACATACATACAGCTGAGAGGCGATAACTGATCTTGCAACTCATTGGGCATCATTTTCTAGGTTTGGCTATTTTACTTGTTTGGAGACTTTCATGCCCTTTGCACCTCATTGTGGGTGCATAATATATTCGTCTCCCTATCTGAAAGTACGAATGATAAGACACTCATTTTTGTTTACGTACAATCATTTGTTTGAGCTGTTGCATGTGTAATGTGGCATTGCTCCTTATATTGCATTTATTCAAGAGTAATGTGTAGAAGAGCATGTGTGAGCATGCTTAACAAATAAGATTGAAAAGAAGAAAACCTGAAAAATGAGGTGCTATTATTTGATTTAAGGCTAAATGATTTCACATAATAGCATTCATTTTGGTCTATTTTATATTATGGCTTTCATAGGGTTTGAACGACAGTCGTGGTTTCATTGGTGTCAAGAGGATGGGAGAGCTTGACGAAAAGCCATTTAAAATCGCTGCAAAAAAGAAGTACCCGAAAGAAGAGGCACAAGAGAAAGCAGCAGAGCTGTGTTCCATGTGGGAGGATTACCTTAGGGATCCAAGCTGGTATCCCTTTAAGGTCATCATAGTTGGAGAGGATGCTAAGGTATGCATATCGTTGATCTCTCATTTCTCTTCTTTCCTTTGCAGCTGTGAATTTTTTTCCCCTTCTATTCCATGCTTGCAGTCCAATGTTGTTTAGGTCTCAGAAAACCCAAAGGAACTGAACCCATTTATATAAGAAAAGAAACAAAAAATGTTCATATCTAATTATTATCATACTCTAGTCTGACCATTCCAATAAGAGTATCCTCCCCCCCCCCCCCCACTCCCGAAATTAAGGACCTAAGGTATTGCAAGTCACATTGAATGTAATAGATACACATGTAGATTCAAAACTTCTGGATAAACTTTTTTAAAGTTGGATCCTCATTTCAGGAAGGGACGGGTAGCTCTTTTATTTTCATTTTCCTTTCTTCCCTTGACTGAGAGCCAAACAAATCATCCTGGTCCATTTTTTATGGATCTTCTGTTAGTAATTGCTGACTAATGCTGCTTGTACATGTGCTATACTGTCAGTCATCTGATCATTAAGCGAAATAAAGACGGACCTTTTTTTTTTTGGAACATCCCAAAAATGTTGTGAAATTGGTGCTCCCCCGTTGCAATCAAAACAAAGAAATCCACACACCCACACGTACAAGAAAGAAACAATCACACACAAGAACACAAGAGTTGTTTACCCGGTTCATTCACCAACTCGTGAACTACGTCCGGGGGCAATTGCCAAGCCAATATGTATTAGACACCTCTCTAATATGTTGCTACAATGTATTCTAGGCCGAAATTATGTTTATATAGTTTATACAAGGAACCTAGCTCAGTCAAAGAAGAGATCTACACAAAATAGGAAACAAAATCAGACCAGGATTCAAACTCCCCGACGCCAGCACGGCCGCGCACCCCTGCAGCGCGGTCGCCCTCCTTTGCCGAAGTTCCAGCCCCAATTTTGACCAACGAGCGCGGTCGCTCTCCACCACGAGCGCGGCCGCTCTCCACCGCAGAATCTCCTCGGACGCTTCCTTCCTTGCAGTTTAGGATCCAAATCCCAACAATCTCCCACCGGAGACTAAACCAACAAACATAAAATCACCCATTAACTCCCACCACGGAGTAAAGGCCTTCGAACACATTCCCCCTTCCATATTGGCTTGACACTACCGCACCTCTCCTCAAGTATTAAGGCGAGTTGAAACCAAGCGACGTTTCAACCTCTCCGTGTTAGATCGTTCTTGCCTCCCCAAATCAGCTTCTACCTTGATTTCTCCCCGCAAGTCTAACTTCGCCTTCTCCCTCCAGACCCACCTTCCTCGCAATGCCTCCCCTTGAAACTTGGACACACCTTGTTTCTTGCATCGACTGTTCTTGGTCTGAATCCGCTCTCTGTTAGGGCCCTTGGACATCCACACCGCGTTGATCAACTTTGTGTCCTCCCCAACATACCGTTTCTTGATGTCTCCCCTTTTCACACCAACAGGCCGGTTCTTAAGCCTCTTGCTCCCACCGGAACGAACATCGATATTGTAGGTAGAATACAACATCTTCCCCTTAACCCCATGAGCCAACACCTTAGCCCCTTTTGTGACTTCCCAAGACCCACCAATGAAAGAAACACCATACCCTTCACTGTCAAGTTGTCCCACAGAAATCACTCTCCTCCTCAAATCCGGAACATGCATCACGTCGTGTAGTTGTAAAACAGCTCCATTAGGTGTCTTCATCATTACGTCCCCCTTACCTTTGATCTTCAATGGTTGACCATCACCAAGATAGAGAACCCCAAAATCTCCGGTTTTGTATCGCTTCATTGGTTCTGCATCCCCACTAGCATGACAAGAAGCTCCAGAATCCAACACCCAATCTTCACCCGACTGCTCCTCCCCTAGGATTAATACATCACCACCATCATCCACCACGTTAGCACCACCACCTTTTCCCGGACAGTCATAACTGATATGCCCCAATTCACCACAATTGTAGCATTTGACCTTTTTCCCCTTTTTAGGTCCACCCCTTTTTCTCTCCACCCTAAGTGCAGCCCCATCTACGGACGATTCTCCCCTTTTCTCTTTCCTTCGCAACTCCTCTTGAAGGACGAGATCTCTAACCTCCGTATACACCAATGTCTGTGTTTCGACGTACTAATCGTTGTGACAAGAACCTCCCAACTATCGTGCAATGACTTTAGTAGAAAACAAGCTAGCACTTCATCGGAGAAAGTAATATCAACACTTTTCAATTGGTCCACCATACCTTTGAAATTGCCGATATGACTTGCCGTTGTCCCTTCGACATCTTCGCATTCGCAAACCTCTTTATCAAATGCACCTTATTGATATTCGACGGCTTCTCATACATGTCCGACAATAAGCCAGTTTGTAGCAACTCCACTCGCGTTGTCTCATGGGCCATAGCCCCGTGCAACGTCGGTTGCCAGTGGCACTCCTACCGCTCCTAACGCCTTCCGATCCAACGTCTCCCAATCCCCTTGTGACATGTCTTCGGGCTTCGCCTTCAAGGGTCCTTGAAGATCCTTACAATAAAGGTAGTCTTCAATCCTTGTCTTCCAAAACGTGAAATTCACACCGTTGAATTTCTCGATTGAGTTCTTCATCTTGACTGCTTCACCAAAATCCCCAAGAACGCGATTCAAAATTAATCAACTAATGAAAAGATTTTGAATCCTCCGAACCAAAGCTCTGATACCAGTTGTTGTGAAATTGGTGCTCCCCCGTTGCAATCAAAACAAAGAAATCCACACACCCACACGTACAAGAAAGAAACAATCACACACAAGAACACAAGAGTTGTTTACCCGGTTCATTCACCAACTCGTGAACTACGTCCGGGGGCAATTGCCAAGCCAATATGTATTAGACACCTCTCTAATATGTTGCTACAATGTATTCTAGGCCGAAATTATGTTTATATAGTTTATACAAGGAACCTAGCTCAGTCAAAGAAGAGATCTACACAAAATAGGAAACAAAATCAGACCAGGATTCAAACTCCCCGACGCCAGCGCGGCCGCGCACCCCTGCAGCGCGGTCGCCCTCCTTTGCCGAAGTTCCAGCCCCAATTTTGACCAACGAGCGCGGTCGCTCTCCACCACGAGCGCGGCCGCTCTCCACCGCAGAATCTCCTCGGACGCTTCCTTCCTTGCAGTTTAGGATCCAAATCCCAACAAAAAAAGAATACAAGATCCCTTATTAGTAATGGGGGGGGGGGAGAGTATATAAAAGCTTGACTTGTCAAATAAGACTATTAATATTTAACGAAGGATTTGTATTTAATGAGACTTGATTGTGGCTGCGCAGGGGATTATTGATGAAGAAGATGAAAAAATAAAAAGTCTAAAGAATGAGCAAGGTGAGGAAGTGTACGAGGCTGTAATAAAAGCCTTGACCGAGATGAATGAGTATAATCCAAGCGGAAGGTACCCATTGCCGGAGCTCTGGAACCATAAAGAGAAAAGGAAGGCACCACTGAAAGAATGTGTGGAGTACATCCTAAAACAATGGAAGCTTCTTAGACAAAAGAAGAGATGATTTGGTATTCCAGATTCCTTTCTTCTTTCCTCAATGGAATTAGAAGCGGACAGTTTCTCAATTAGACGCAGAATTTTCACATCAGAGAGCAGTAGTTTAGCTGCGGTGGTTACATTAGAATTAACATATACTACTACTCCAAAAATCAGGAGGTTAATTTGATGCTGAGCACTTAGTTGCAGACGGCTTCTTTCTCTTATGCTACTTTTCCGAGATATTACATTTAGCATTTTAATTTTCAATTGTGATACGATACTCCCTATATTTTATCGATGCTTTCAAAGTTTCGGTTATTGTAACGAGGAGTACTGAATGCTAAATGGGAGTATGTATTTTGTTAAAAATATTATAATAAATTTATGAATTTTATCTTCATATTTCCTCCATCCCATATTAATAAAGTTTCTTTTTCATTTTTTATTTGTCTTAAAATATGTAGTACAAACAAGTGAAATCCGTCACTCATTCCCATATTTAGTAAGATCAAAATTAAATAAGAGGAGCACATGGGGATTTGGCCTGCTGGCTAAAGCTCATGGCTTCCAACCTGAAGGTTATGAGTTTGATCCCCTTTATCTCCTAGATGCTTCTGTGCGTGCATGTGTATGTATGTGAATAGTGAAAAAAAAATTAAATAAGAGGAAGTTAATAACTAGTGTGCTAAACATTTAATAAGAGGAAAGTAAGAAAAAATAGTATAATATTGATATTGGTGTAGGTGTAGGTGTTGCTAGGAATTTGAGGATAGTGTAGTCTTACTATATAAAAGTGAAGTGAGGTGAGGTGAGGTGAGGTGAGGTGAGATGGATGGCGGAGTTACAGAGAGAATTGAAAGAACGAACGAGATTTGAAAAAGAGCAAAATTTGTAAAATATTCTTAATGAACTCGCTAAATGTAAATAATTGAGATCAGAATAAACGGATGAGATCAAGTGTGACCGATTGCACCGGTCCCAAATTCGTGTTGTGAGTAGTCTCACTTATTATTATGAAAAAGATCAAAACAAAAATAAATCTCACTTGCTATAATTTATTATAATTATAAGATGGAGGATGTATACTTTAAAAGATATATTCTCATGTTCCAAAATAAATGTTACAATTGTAACTTATTACTATAAGATGGAGGAATATTATAAGATCCAAAATAAATGTTACAAGTGTAACTTATTACCATAAGATTGAGGAATATTATAATATAGAGGAAGTATGCTTTTAAAAAATTACTTCCTCTTTTGTCAAAATGAATGTTTGAAAGCAATTTTTTTTTTTTTTTTAACATTTGTTTATGAATAGAGGGAGTTTTATTTTGTTAAACTGAAGATTAGAAATTCTAGTCAAATGTACAAGCGTCCCAGCATAAGAAGCAATGTTACGATTGATGATGTGCAACAGGTCGACTTGGTTTCCCGTCAAAAAATAAGCCCACTGCCTATACGGATCAGTCCGACCCATCTTGTTCTTGCTCACGGGCTTGGCCGCTTCGGCCAGCCACTCGGGATTTAATCTAGCTAGCTATCAAAAGGAAATTAAGGTAAGTTTTGTTGGGTTGGCGAATATGAGCGGGTTTTGGGTTAGAATTGAACGTTGATCATTTATGTTGAAATGAAGCACTTAACCACTACACCACTCAATTTTACGTTCTAAATGTTAGAATGTTTGATATTAATACAATTTTTCTAAATTTCAGAAAATATAAACGATGAAATGAAGGTGATAGAAGTCGAACTCTTCTGACCAAATTAAGACAAGGCAAGATTTTAATCACCCTACCAAATGCCGTAATATTAACTAGTGTAACACCCGTGCGTTAAAAGTACGGCCATAATACTTTGACAAAAACAGAGTTATAAATAAAAGAGTCAATATAAATATAAGGATAAATATTAAATTGACTATTCTCTTAGACTTTGTGTCAAGAATATTTTCTGAGTAAATGAATTTTTAACATTTATTAAAATAAAAGTACAACAAAATATTTCAAGTGATATAAAATTTATCATACAATTAATTATATTCGATAATGTCTGACCAGTATAAATGCGATGATCGTTTTAACTTCTACCCCCTGTAATAATGTCTTGCAAATAAATATTTTATGCACTTAAATATATGAATCAGATATGTTGGAAGAATATAAAGAAAACTATAAATAATATATAAAAGTTATGTAAAAAAATAATATAATATCATACACCACTTTCTAAAACAATAATTTTCAACAAAAAATCTTACAAATGTTAATGAAATAATATTACAAATTTTGGAAAATTTTTTTGTAAACAACATTAGTTGTTTGACTTGTTGGCTTCCCATCTTTATCACATTTAAATCTTCAAATCAGCACGATTAGTTACTCTTAACAATTCAATATAAAGCTGACCATGACTAAATACCGATCATTTGAAAAACTTCCTTGAAAATGACATTAGTGGTACTGTCTGAAGTTGCATTGTCACCGTCTTTATGGGTGATTGAAATATGAAGACTTTAAGGATTGGTAACTCATGATAAAGTGACATATGATTGACCATTACAAAAAACAGGTTTCCTTAAAAGAACACCAACCATGGATAATGATTGACCCTGACTTTTGTTAATCGACATCGCATAAGAAACCATCAACGGGAACTGCATTCGCTCGAATTTAAAGAGTATCCTCGAATCTAATGGTGTCAACGACATTCTTGTAATAAATTACACATACTTAAATGAGACAATAAACTCAATACTTCTAGAATAAATCAACTAATAATTTTTTCTGATTAATTATTTACAACTATACCAAATAAGCAATGAAATATTAAATTACATATTCATTTAAAAATACAATTACTAATTAATCAACTATTACATTATATATTTAGATAATGAGTATCAATGTGAGCCTATTAATTTGGCCCAAGAGTGAAACCAAATGAATATAATGAAATTTAATCATCATTTTTAAAATCTTTAATACTCAGTCAGGCCCAAATGAAAAAAAAAACTAAAAACTAAATATAAATATAAAATCTCACTTACTATAATTTATTATAATTATAAGATGGAGGATGTATACTTTAAAAAAAATTGATTAGTTTATCAAGTAATTATTTTAGATAAATATGCTATTTTATTTCAAAACCTTACCTTGATATGATTTGGGCTTAAACATTTGCAGCTGTACTACCAGAGGGCCATCACCTGATGTTTCAATGGCAGTTAACATATCCTTCGCATAATCCCCCCAAAGAGTATAACCTGTTTTTGCTGCAAGATTTAGAAATAAATTAGTACATTTAGAGTAAGTAAACATGCCCTTAATGACTTATTTAATTCAAATATATGTGAATTTGGACTTTTCACAAATTCTAATTCATTTATTGTATTGCAAGAATGGATATGACTCAATGGAGTCATAAACTGGAACTAAAAAAAGGCTAAGCAATCTCAACTCATGGTTCTAGGTAAGGCTTCTTCTAATGCCTTTTTTTCAAGTTTTTAGAGAAACATATTATATGATTTTAATAAATTTTGCCTTGTCTTACAACTGTAACAGGAATCTATAACTATATAATGAAATTGAATACAGAAACATAAATGGGTCACAGTTGTTGTTTATGTTAGATGATATTTGGAGTAATATCATGCCTATGTAATAATAGAAATTATACAAAAATGGTCTTAAGTAGTTAGCAAAATGCATATGTTTTGTGTGGAAAAAATAGTCACTGGTATACTACTTTCTTTTGATGGTAGCACAAATATGCAAAAAGGAATATGAAAATGGTTTATCAAAGCTTACATTAAAGAATTTCTATTTAGTATCCTTGTTTTCATGTGCAATAGCTTGTCTTTGAAACATGTTTATCTCCTGTGATGATATTCTTGTACTTGATGTTGATGTTGTATTGTATCATTCTTAATTGATTATTACATTGCTGCAAGATTGCTTGTGCTACAGCCGGAGAAGCACGGAAATGGATGGAGCCATTTGATCATGCAAAGTTACAGGTATGAACGTACCGAATCATTAAAAAAAATGCTGTATAAAAACTGTTCATCTTAAAAGAACAAAAACCCAACTATCATTTCTCAGTTTTGCTTTTTATCTAAGACAATCAAATAACTATAATAGATTGGAAAGAACATCAAAACTCAAAGTTCCTAAAAACAGGCATAAAGCCAAACAGAGAAACACTAAAAATAATGAGACAGAGAAAACTGCTATGTCCTTAAATCAAAAATTAATCATATCTCAAGCTTCACTCAAATTAAATTTTGTGTAAATCAAAAATGCATAAAGACTGAAAAAATAACCTGATATCTTCCAACTCTATTTCAACAAATTTGCTCCCATGTTGATACTTTAGTGTCCCTTTTCCCACAACACTTCCTATAACATCTGCAATCGAAAAAAAATCTATTAGTATATGAGAAATTAGTATAGAGATATTGAAATTATTTCGAATAACTTACCTATCAGAAAAGAGTTCCTAGTACAGTCAAGAGCAAAAATTTCTGGAAACGGCATCAACTTGAATAAATGTTCTTTAGAAAACTTTTTGTCGCCAAGTGAGATTACTTCAGTAGCAGCCATAAAAATGAGTCTGTAGGAATGGTTTGTTATCTTGTACTTGCTACGATTGTCAACAAACATGTTTGATTGAACATAAACATTATGCTCCTCAAGTTTTCCATCAAACTGTCTCATTAAAGAGGTGGGAATGGTTGCTTGGATACGTGCACCCTAGAAAGAAAACAGAAAAAAAATAAGAGAAGAGATAAGAAATAATCCTCAAAGAAAATTCAATACAAACCTTACGGGAAAAGTGTAGTGCCTTCGTTACTTCCTATTTCATTGTGATGATAGTTGAGACCACCAACCTTTTAACCAACTTTGTATATTCTCATTACTCTCTACGAAATTATATATTAATTGATAAGTTGAAAAGGAAATAAATAGTGAAGAATCTCCAAAATACAATAATTAACCAACCATTACATTTTGAAAGTTAGAGATTGTCTCTATTTGTAAAAGAAATTCCTACCCTTTAACCTATTCCCATTCAAGTTATGCTTATCAACCTTGAAAGATACGCTCGTAAAATATCTTAGGCACAAAGATTAGAAAGCAAACCGTAAATTGTACCCATTAGTGCTCCTGGAAGAAACCTAGGAATCATAGGCGGAGCTAGAAGGGGGCAAGCAGGGGCCACTGCCAACTATTCTCCTTCAGTCCCACTAAAAAATACATTTTTATTTTGAATGTAATCATGCCCTTTAATTATTTCAATATCTAAGGTTATTGGTTTCCCAGAAGCAAGTCGAAAATAATTACAAATAAGAGCTATGTGAAGATTGCCTTGCTCATCTGTGATGCCCATCTTCAATCGCTTTTTCCCATTAATCTACGTGCAATCTTTATAAATAAATTCATGTCAACATTCTACTCAATAATTTTAAGTAATGTAAACTACAAACAAGCACAAACTAAAAGAAAAGTGTGTAAATAGGTGTGGGGACCCCGACCCGGAACCTTAGCTCGTGCCCCGAGCGGGAGGGTCCCCTAGCTTGTAAAAGTCACTTAAATTTAAAAACTTTTGCTTACTTTCAATACACAATACTCGACTTTCACAAACCAAGATAAAACCAACTATACATCTCCACTTGGAGGCAAGTTTATAAAACAACGTTGCAAAATCAACAACCTGTTTTAGTTACAACATAAACACAAAAGTCACATTTCACAAAATTCGTACTAAATACAAGTTTCCCAAAAGAGTAGTATTCTAATGATACTCCCAACCACAAACCAACTATACAACGTACCCTGACAAATCCCAAAAGAATGCCGTCCAAACTCCTCCCCGATCTAACTGGTTCGGGCATCCTGTCTCAGCGCGGTCTAAAACAGTAAAAGGGAGAAGGGGTGAGAATAAATCTCAGCAAGCCATTATGATGCAACAAGATGCCATATAAGATGCAACACATAACATGGTTACACACAACACATTGTTTAAAGCGGTAAACACATTACGTTACTTCAGTTTACCTTTCCCGTCTGAACAATATGTCGTACAACATGGGAGTCATAACTCCTCTATTTAGAGAACTATTTATACATATTCACCATCTTATAAGACTCATTTTTCAGAGAACCATATAAGATTACTCGCTATCTGTTAATGCTTTTAGCTAAGTACAGAAGCTATCACTCCAATTGTGGCCACAGAAGGGGACAGTCACAGATATAATGTAGTTCGATCAACTCATAGAACATTTCCCATAATTGATCCAATTCCATTATACCCCTAAACATCAGCTGATACACAATTTCAATCACATAAACCAATACTAAAAAATAAATCCACACTCGGGATATCAATCAATCAACAAGGTAATATTACTCATGTTCAAACCAACACAATAGTGCAACTTATGATTCAAACACTATTGAACAAAAACACCATGAATATGTAACCATGTATTGGCACAATATATCACAAACAAGCCTTACATATTCACACATAACATTGCTTAACCTCAATAAAATGTATAAGGTTATTTTACCCAGTTTTATTCTACTTTGGTTAAGTTCCACATTGCTTTCCAACCCTTTTTCAAGTCAAGATTTAATCATCTTCCTAATACCCTTTTGGACAAGTTAACACATCATTTGATAGCTCATATGTTGTACTATAATTAGAGTGTTCCATTGGTTCAAAGATATTTTAGGTAGTTAGGGATAAATGGCTTTAAAATTGAGTCAGCAAAAACAGGGCAGGGCACGACTCGTGCCCTCTAGCACGAGTCGTGCCACACAAAGCAGCACGAGTGCAAATTATTGCACGATTCGTTGCAACGACTGGGGGAAAGGAACGACTCATGCCCTACAGCACGAGTCATGCCCACTACAGAAAATCAGTACTGCCTTTGTAACATCAGCAAAGCCAAAACTTTCATATACTCCTACCCTTTTTGCATCAAACCAACAACACAACCCAACCCTTCAGTATAACACATCCCAAACCATTTCAAACCCAAGAAAATGTTTGGAAGGGAAAACCTAGGTTATGCTTTTGGAACAGAGAAAAGAAAACTTTGGCTGATGTCTTTGAATTGTGAAGCTTCTCCATGGATCAACAATGAGGATATACATTAAAATGTTTTCAATTAAGCTCCTCCAATACATTAGTTGTTGGAATTAAATGCCTTAAGTTTCACTTTCACACTTAAGCACCTCAACATTTTAAAAGTTCCTATTTAAATTTTCCAATATTATTAATTCACTACACAACTCCTATTTGTTTCATTTATACATTAAATAATTAAAGTTAATTTATTAACATACTTAAAATATCAAATAAGTTATTAAAATATCAAAACAAACACATAAGAGTAACAAATATTATGAAATGCATAAATTGAGATGTAACATACCCCACCCCACGTGCTCAATATGTGATCAAATAGTTCTTAGGTTTAGGGTCATGACACTCACTCCCCCTTAAATAAAATTTCCCCGAATTTTAAATTTACTTACTTGAATGCTCAAACAACCACGGATACTTCTCACGCATCTCGGACTCCAACTCCCAAGTGGCTTCCTCAATTGTATGATTCTTCCACAATATTTTCACAACCGGAATACTCTTGGTTCTTAGCTCCCGGACTTGTGATTCCATAACTCTCATTGGTTCTTCCACATAGGTCATATCAGCCTAAATATCCTCGGGTGGGGAACTCAATACATGCGAAGGATCATAAAGATACTTTCTCAACATTGACACATGAAACACATCGTGCAGAGAAGAAAAAGATGGGGGTAGAGCTAATCGGTATGCCAAATTGCCAACCTTCTCCAAAATCTCAAACGGACCAACATACCTTGGCGCCAATTTACCTTTATTACCAAATCTTTTAATTCCCGTCCTCAGAGAAATTTTTAGAAACACAAAATCCCCAACTTGAAATGACAAATCCCTTCTTCTATTGTCGGCATAGCTTTTCTGTCGACTTTGAACCGTCTTCAATCTGTCTTGAATCACTTTAATCTTTTCAGTCGAATCCCAAACCAAATCTGGACCCCAAAGTCATGCTTCACCAACCTCATCCCAATAAATTGGAGATCGACACTTTCTTCCATACAAAGCCTCATAAGGTTCCATTTTGATGCTGGACTGATAACTATTATTATAAGCAAACTCAACCAAAGGTAAATGAACTTCCCTAGAGGAATGGAAATCTATCACACACGCACGCAACATGTCCTCAAGACTCTGGATAGCCCTCTATGTCTGCCCATCTGTATGAGGATGAAACGCCGTACTGAAACTCAGCTTTGAACCCAAAGCCTCGTGCAAAGCTTTCCAAAATTGCAATGTAAATCTTGGATCCCTATCTGATACAATATTGACCGGTACTCCATGAAGTCGAATAATCACTCGAATATACAATTGTGCTAACTTCTCCATCGAATACTTCATTGACACGGGTAAAAAGTGAGCCGACTTGGTCAATCTATCCACTATTACCCAAATGGCATCCATCTTCTTCGATGTCGGAGGTAGTCCTGTCACAAAATCCATTGCAATACCTTCCCACTTCCATTCCGAAATATCTAACGGTTGAAGTAACCCTGCAGGTCTTTGATGCTTGGCTTTAATCTGTTGGCAAGTTAAACACTTCGAAACAAATTCCGCAATTTCCCTCTTTATTCCATTCCACCAATAACCCTTCTTCAAATCTTGATACATCTTCGTGCTTCCCGGGTGAATCGTAAATCTCAATTTATGGCCTTCCTCTAAGACTTGTCTTTTGATCTCTTGTTAGGACGGTACACAAATTCTGCCTTTGAAAGTTAAAATCCCATCCTTATTCAATAAAAAATCCCCGGCCCTTCCATCTTGAGACTGTCCGATAATCTTCTTCAATTCTGAATCATTTTGTTGGGCTTCCTTAATGTCTCCATACAAGGTAGGTATAACTCGAACATTCGCAAACAACATCTCACCTTGCGACTCGCGAGACATCAATGTTGACAAATAAGCCTTTCAGCTATTCACATCTGCAACAACATTAGCTTTCCTCGGATGGTATGAAATAACACAATCATAGTCTTTCAATACTTCCAACCATCGCCTCTTCCTGTTGTTCAATTCCTTATGAGTAAACAAGTACTTCAAACTCTTGTGATCGGTGAAAATCTCAAATTTAGCTCCATAAAGATAACGTTTCCACTTATGCAATGCAAAAATAATCGCAGCTAACTCCATGTCGTGAGTAGGATAATTCTGCTCTGCCGGAGTTAACTTCCTTGAAGCATACGCTATCACCTTCCATTTTTCATAAGAACACAACCCAAACCTTCCTTTGATGCATCACTGAATACATGAAGTTCTCACTTCCATCAGGTAGGGTAAAAGTCCGAGCTGTAGTCAATCTCTTCTTCAACACTGCAAAATTGGGTTCACACTTTGCATCCCACACAAATGATACATCCTTTAGAGTCAACTTAGTCAATGGTGTTGCAATCTTTGAAAACCCTTCAATAAATCTTCGGTTGTAACCTGTCAACCCCAGAAAACTACGGACTTCTGTCACTGTTGAAGGTTGTTTCCAGTTGACCACGACCTCAATCTTTGAAGGATCAACGGCAATACCCGAACTTGAAACCACATGACCCAAAAATGCAATCTTCTCGAGCCAAAATTCACACTTGCTAAACTTTGCAAATAATTGTTTCTCACGAAGAACAGATAGCACAATTCGCAAATGCTTCTCATGATCTTCTCGGGACTTTGAATAGACAAGAATATCATCAATGAAAACTACCAAAAAGCTATCAAGGTAAGGTTTAAAATTCTATTCATCATATCCATAAACACCGCCAGTGCATTTGTCAACCCAAAAGGCATAACAACAAACTCGTAATGGCCATACCTTGTCCTGAAAGCTGTCTTGGAGATATCATCTGGTCTGATCTTCAACTGATGGTACCCACTACGCAAGTCAAGCTTAGAGTATATCACTAAACCTTGGAGTTGATCAAACAAGTCATCAATGTGAGGAAGGGGATACTTGTTCTTGATGGTAGCTTGATTCAACAATCTATAATCGTTACACAATCGCAACGTGCCATCTTTCTTTCTTACAAAAAATACCGTTCCTCCCCACGATGAAACACTCGAACGGATAAAGCCTCTATCCAATAACTCTTGCAACTGAATTTTCAACTCCTTCAGCTCAGTCGGTGCCATTCTATAAGGTGCTTTTGATATCGGCATTGAACCTGACATTAAGTCAATAAATAATTCTACTTCCCTATCTGGCGACATAGAATACTCCGTTGAAAACACATCTACAAACTCACTTACAACATGTACATGCGATAATTCGGATGACTCATTACTCGAGTCTAACACATAAGCCAAGTAACCTTCACACCCTTTTGATAATAACTTTCGGGCCTTTAATGCAGATATGACATGAATACCAAATAAGGACTTATCCGCATCAAATACAAACATAGACAAATCAGGCATAGAAAAGGAGACTCGCTTCTTATGACAATCTACTGATGCATAATAACTACTCAACCAATCCATGCCATGTATGACATCAAAATCACGAATTGGTAACTCTACCAAATCAACAGGCAATACATGCCACAAATAACAACATCACAACCATGGTAAACCAGAGAAGATTCAAGACACTCTCCCATAGGAGTAGAAACCTCCAACACATATGGCAAAATCTTAGGCAATTTATGCAAAGTAAAAGCAAAATGCGATGCCACAAATGAAAGAGATGAACCGGGATCTATAAGAATACGAGCCTTAACTCCTGAGAAAAGTAATATACCTCTATTGACTACCGTAGGATCTACCTCTCCACTACCCAAAGCAAAAACTCAACCTTGAACTTTCACTTTTGGTTTCCCTTCATTATCTCTCATTTCACCACTTCTCTGTTGCCCACCTTCCTGACCACTGCCTGAAACTTGTCCCCGTTGTAACTTTGGACAATTCCTCCTAAAATGTCCCAATGCTCCACATTCAATGCATTTTCCTTGCTTACTCCAACATCTATGTTCGTTATGCCCAACCTTCTTGCAAAAATTACAAACAATCCCAAACTGACCTGATACTGGACGTGCCATAGGAACTACAACCTGTCCCCCCTCAAACACTCCTTGGGGTTGAAGACCTTGGCTACCCTCTTCTTTGTCTTGAACCTTAGCCTTGATACTTTTGCTTGCTGCCACTGCCACTTTTCGGTCTTCCACGATGTTCCTCAATGTCATTCTCAATTCTGTAGGCCCTATTCACGGCTGCTTGATAATCTGTGAAGTCGTGTGTCAACAATTGCTTCTTGAATTCGAGTCTCAAACCTTCACAAAACGATAAACTCTTCTTTCTTCATCCGGTACTGAAATTACCCGAGATTTTGCACAGGCACGAAACGCGGTTGTCTTTCGCGGAGGGTTAGTGTCTGAGACCTCGCTTTTCGGGAAGGAAGAGGAGTCGCCACGCGATTTTTGTATTTTGAGCCCAAACGTTGAGAAACGGCTTTAGTGAAAATGGTGTCATTTTTATTGGTAGCAAAAACTTAGGAAAAGACTTTGAAAATGGGGGTCATTTTTATTGGTAGGAAAAACGTGTAAAAAGCTTTTTTGGGTACCAAAGATTGTTAGGTTCGGAGGTCATGTTACGTTTCGGGAAGAGTATTACGAGATCACCCGAAACGCCTCGTATGACGAGTCATTCTACCTTTCTCGAAAATGTGTGCGTGTGTGTGTGTGTTTGCATTTTTGAAATGGGGGCTTAAATGACAAGCTTAATCTTGGTTTGAATGTCAAACGTTGATTAGGTGATCTTGTTTGAAAAGACGAGCGTTTGAATGACAAACGTCGGTTTTGGAGTTTTTAGGAAAAATGGCGCGAATGCTGATTTTAGCTGTTGATCTTAAGTGTCAAATGTTGACTTTTAAGAAAAGAGAGTTTGAATGTCAAACGTCGGATTTTGAGTTTGAAGATGAGCGTTTGGAGGCCAAACGTCATTTCGCGCGTTTTAAAAGAGAGTTCGAAGGTCGAACTCCGGTTTTGAACCGGGCATTACATTGTTAACGGTTTTACGGGAAAAACGTATTAAATGATATGCAATCAACGAATTGGGTTGCGACTCGAACTTTGAAAAGTAAATACTATCACGATCTAAACGGGTCGGACTTTGTAAATGACAGTATTTAAAGTGCGGTATCGACGGAATCAAATGACCCGGAATTGTAAAGTACGATCGACGAGCCAAACGGCTCGGAATTGTAAAGTTGCGTAAAAGTAAATGTCGATCGACGGATCAAACGATCCGGAATTGTAAATGACATGAAAGTAAATGACGATTGACGGATCAAACGATCCTGAATTGTAAAGTTGCGATCAACAAACCAAACGGTTCGAAATTGTAAATGACATAAAACTAACGGAACGGGGTCGGAATGCCGTTTTAACCCGAGAATACTTCTCTTACGGGAAGAGAAGAGGATCAGGGACTAAAACGTATCGGATCCAGTTAGACGGTGACGTCTACATTTTGAGAATGAGAGAGGGAGCTACCTATGGCTAGGGTCGGCTCCTTTGGCTCGGTGGGCGTATACGGGATACGGAAAAAGTGTTTGAAAGGTGTTTCGGAAGTGTTTGGGCAGATTTTCCCCTTTTATTTGGTGCTTAGGAACCTAGGGATTTGGGCAGCGTTTCGACTTGTGTCGGTTTAGCCTACGATCTGAATCTACCGACGAGTAGCACGAGGGCCCCCGAAGAGTAGAGAATTCCACCGACGAGTAGAACGAGGGCCCCCGAAGAGCGGAAGAAATACAAGCCTAGGAGCTTGGGGTGGAGAGAGGAGGAAATTGTGTATGAAAATGTGAGGAGGAGGTGAGTATTTATAGGGAGAAAATCCTTGGAGGAGGGGGGAAATACTTGGGGAGGAAGTATTTAGCTTAGCTTGGAAGCAAGGTTGCTTAGCCTGATGGTTTTCTGCCTTGCGGAAAGAGTCCGGCCGGACCTCTCTTGCATTTGGGGATATTTTGGTCATTTGACCTTGAGTTTGACACGTTTTGGACACGTATTTAAGCTGCAGAAAGAGTTCATCCGGACAGTTCCTGAAATTGGTTATTTTTCCTGATTGAACAAGTTATCTACGTAGATCTTGTTCTCGCGTTCGATTTGATATGTGGTGGGCCCAAAACGGAGTTCGTATGAGGGAGTTATGACCTCCGGAAGGTCGAGGCGCTCAAAAATGGGAAATCGAATCCCGGAAGACCCCGAAAAGTACGTTTTTCAGGGAAAGCTGTACTTTTATGTGGAATAACATGTGTTGAGTACGCTTTGATGTCGGGATGCACGGGGCAGTCCCGGGATGTCTCGTTGACTCGAGAACGGGAAACTTAACGGGTTTCGGTTAACTTTTAACGGATTTTGACGATCCGAATTTGGGTACTTACAGTTAGCCCCTCGGCAACGTCACTTTCGAAGGAAGTGGGGTCGTCGAAAAAGATAAGGATCCAAATCGGGGGATGCCTTATGGAGAGACCTGGGCGGTAAAATGGCTGGACCCTTAGCGAAAGGATTCCTACGTATCCCGAGCGGGAATCAAGCCGATCGTAGTTCACGTGTGTGAGGGAAATTGGTAGGGGCCTCGACCTGTAGGGAATGATTAGGAGGAGTTCGTCCTGAGAGAGACTGTTTTGGAGGCATCTAAACCTGAGGGAGACTATTTGAAGGCGTCTGAACCTAAATGGGACCATTGTGAGGCATCTGAACCTGAATGGAGACTATTGTGAGGTGTCTGAACCTAAGTGAGACCATTGCGAGGCATCTGAACCTGAATGGAGACTATTGTGAGGCGTCTGAACCTAAGTGGGACCATTGCAAGGCATCCGAACCTGAATGGAGACTAT
Organism: Adenophora triphylla var. japonica; assembly: GCA_022495995.1. Taxonomy (NCBI): domain Eukaryota; kingdom Viridiplantae; phylum Streptophyta; class Magnoliopsida; order Asterales; family Campanulaceae; genus Adenophora; species Adenophora triphylla. Next base: position 528,393 of record JAFEMH010000771.1, read on the forward strand.
TGTGAGGCATCTGAACCTAAGTGAGACCATTACGAGGCATCCAAACCTGAATGGAGACTATTGTGAGGCGTCTGAATCTAAGTGAGACCATTGCGAGGCATCCGAACCTGAATGGAGACTATTGTGAGGCGTCTAAACCTAAGTGAGACCATTACGAGGCATCCGAACCTGAATGGAGACTATTGTGAGGCGTCTGAACCTAAGTGAGACCATTGCGAGGCATCCGAACCTGAATGGAGACTATTGTGAGGCGTCTGAACCTAAGTGAGACCATTGCGAGGCATCTGAACCTGAATGGAGACTATTGTGAGGCGTCTGAACCTAAGTGAGACCATTGCGAGGCATCTGAACCTTAATGGAGACTATTGTGAGGCGTCTGAACCTAAGTGAGACCATTGCGAGGCATCCGAACCTGAATGGAGACTATTGTGAGGCGTCTGAACCTAAGTGAGACCATTGCGAGGCATCTGAACCTGAATGGAGACTATTGTGAGGCATCTGAACCTGTAACTTTTGAGGGAGAGGGTTGAACTTCACGAGGGAGATGGGTAAATCTCACGAGGGAGATGGTTTTGAATCTCACGAGGGAGATGGGTGAATCTCACGAGGGAGATGGCTGAATCTCACGAGGGAGATGGGTGAATCTCACGAGGGAGATGGCTGAACCTCACGAGGGACATGGCTGAATCTCACGAGGGAGATGGTTTTGAATCTCACGAGGGAGATGGCTGAATCTCAAGAGGGAGATGGGTGAATCTCACGAGGGAGATGGTTTGAATCTCACGAGGGAGATGGTTTTGAAGGTTCCGAGTTCGACGGAAATGGTTTTGAAGGTTCCGAGTTCGACGGAAATGGTTTTGAAGGTTCCGAGTTCGAAGGAAATGGTTTTGAAAGTTCCGAGAAATTTTCGTCCCCGACGGAGTTTTCTTGAAAGGAGATGAGAAATTTCCGTCCCCGATGGAGTTTTCTGAAAGGATATATGAAATTTCCGTCCCCGACGGAGTTTTCTTTGAAAGGATATAAGAAATTTCCGTCCCCGACGGAGTTTTCTGAAAGGATATAAGAAATTTCCGTCCCCAACGGAGTTTTCTGAAAGGATATAAGAAATTTCGGTCCCCAACGGAGTTTTCTTGATATATGGAGGGAGCGGGATCTCATGCTGGGGATTCGTCGAAAATGGCGGTCGAAGAAGGATTGTTGTGCGGGCTTGTAACGATGTGTTGCCTTTTTCGCGGGAAAAATTCGATTTTCGCGTTTCTTTGAAAAACCAAATAAAACCGGAAAAAACGGAGTCGCCACGCCATTTTAATTTTGAAGGGCCAAAACTTTGAAAAAAGCCCGAGATCAGAGATTTAGGTTCGGAGGTCATGTTACGCGTCGGGAAGGACGTTAGTGTGCACCCGACGCGCCTCGTAAAACGAGTCTTCCAAGCTGAAAATCATTTGTGTGTGTGTGTGTGTGTGTTTTGGCCAAAATAAGTTGAAACTGGAAAAAGTAAAAATTGGGATGTCTTTTAAGACTTTAAACTGATCCCATGATTTTTTGGAGAATTTTTGGTTTGAGATTTGGTACTCAAAAAACCCTTTGAAGTTGAGAAGTCACTTCTGCCAGAAGAAAATGGCAGCAGACACCTGATTTTGAAATGGATTCAAGGGTCCTAAAACTTCATAATCTGGATGAACTCAGAGAATGAAAGTTTCTCTAGACTCCTTGAATAAACTTTGTGTGAAAGAAATTTCCATTTTGGAGAAGATTTGAGGGGTCAAAACCTTCTGGAAACCTCAGATATGAGATCTGGATTCCCAGAAGCTGATGAACTAGCCTCTGAAAGAAAAATTGAAAAGAGGAGTTTTACTCACCCAAAAAATAAGGTAAAAATATGTCTGGAAAGCTCTGGATGTTGGCTACAAAAAGTGTTTTGTAGTCAACACCAAATTCCAAGTTCATATGTGTCCAAAAATTAAGACCATGGACTGAGGTCTGAGAAATTTGCTACTGGACAGCAACTTCTCAAGAAAGAAAATATGATTTTAAGGGGGGTTTTGCATCCATGCTTGTCCCCATTTCCCTAGGTTTTGGTTAGTGATCACTAGACATTTTAGTGGTGAATCAACTATACCAAACCATCCTTGGGTACATTAGGACTAAGCATTTCATTTGCTTGGGGAGGGGATTTTACCCTTTGAAATCAAGATTTAGTGCTTGAAAATGGTTTTTTAGGGTTTTGAAAGTGCATTTTTGCAAGTAAGAAAGAAAAGCTTTGAAAATAATGTTGATCTTTGTAGAAGATCATCCATGGAGATGGTCTTCCATGGTGATCTTCTTAGATCTAGAAGAAAGAAGATGAAAGAACTACATTTTGTAGTTTGAAGATGCATGCATGGATGAGATTTAGGGTTAGGAAGAGGAGGGTTTACCAATCTTCCTTGTGTTCTTGAGTGTTTGGCTTGAGTGTATGAGTGTTTAGGGCTTGAATATGAGAGTGAGTGTATGAGTATGAGTTGGGAAAGATTGGAGAGAAAAAGGTGACAATTCTTGAGAATTCTCACTTTGTTTTCTCTCTATATTTCGCGAGGTTCGTTGCAATTGTGTTCTTCCTTTTATTTTGTAGTGGAGGGCTCAATTTATAGCCCTCTGAAAATGCATACTTATCCGCGCGGACAAGGTCGGTAGGCGTGCCTTTGTTCATTAATTACGGCTCCGGCCTTGGACGGGAAGAATAAAAATTCAAAAAAACCAAATTAACGGCCGGTTTTTGTGTTTCCAGCCTTTCTATTTATGGTTTTATTCTTTTGTTTTGCTTTTTAAGATGCTTTTCTTGGTTTAACTTCATTTGGCAATGCCCATTCTACCCTCCCTTTGTTAGAAATGTTAGGATAGTTAGGAATTGTTAGAAATGTTATAACTTTCGTTAATTTTATAACGAAAATTCTAACAAGCTCAAATTGGAGCACTTACAGTAGCCCCTCGGCGACGGCGCTTTCGAAGGAAGCGGGGTCGTCGATAAATAGGCTCCATATTTGGCGGGATGATCAGTGATCGGGTGGTGAACCTAGCGATAGGCTACCTACGTATCCCGAATGGGAATCAAGCCGATCGTAGTTCGGGTCTTTGACCACGGAGATGATGGCGTTTTAGGTGCCTCGAACACGATGAGCGAGTTCTACGATCGTTTCTTTGGAAAGAAACTTCTGCTGGGGATAAGAGATGACCATTTTTGGTCGATGGGTATCCGCTCTGTGGGGATAGGAATGACCATTTTCGGTCTCTGCTGGGGATGATTGCGATTTATCGCTTTCTAGTGATAGCGTCTTAGGTGCCTCAAACCTTGGAGATGGCGTTTTAGGTGCCTCGAACCTTGGAGATGGCGTTTTAGGTGCCTCGAACCTTGATGATGATAGCCTTTTAGGTGCCTCGGACCTTGAAGATGGCTCTTTAGGCGCCTCGGACCTTGATGATGATGGCCTTTTAGGCGCCTCGGACCTTAATTTGAAATGGCCTTTCGGTGGACTTCGTCTGGCTTGCCGAAGGAGAGGGTGACCGTTTTGGTCGAGGGTGGACCTAATGATAGGCTACCTACGTATCCCTAGTGGGAATCAAGCCCTTTCGTAGTTCGAGTCTTACTCGAGATTTCGTTGGCTTTTGGGATTCCGTTAACTTTCTTTGGGGATTTCGTTAGCCTTTCTTTGAGGAAAATCGAGATGTATTCGTGCAGGAAATCGGTCTTACGTTTGGCTGCCGTTGGATGATTTTGATGAAAGATACGGGATCCGTTATCTTTCTCGGGGCACTCGGTCTTACGTTTGGCTAGCAGGGGTAATTTTGATGAAAGATACGGGATCTCGTTATCTTTCTCGGGGCACTCGGTCTTACGTTTGGCTAGGGGTAATTTTGATGAAAGATACGGGATCTCGTTATCTTTCTCGGGGCACTCGGTCTTACGTTTCTTTGCCGGGTGATTTTGATGAAAGATACGGGATCTCGTTATCTTTCTCGGGGCACTCGGTCTTACGTTTGACTATAGGGGATAATTTTGATGAAAGATACGGGATCTCGTTATCTTTCTGGGGGCACTCAGTCTTACGTTTGGCTGCCGGGGGTAATTTTGATGAAAGATACGGGATCTCGTTATCTTTCTCGGGGCACTCGGTCTTACGTTTGGCTAGGGGGAATTTTGATGAAAGATACGGGATCTCGTTATCTTTCTCGGGGCACTCGGTCTTACGTTTGGCTAGGGGGTAATTTTGATGAAAGATACGGGATCTCGTTATCTTTCTCGGGGCACTCGGTCTTACGTTTGGCTAGGGGTAATTTTGATGAAAGATACGGGATCTCGTTATCTTTCTCGGGGCACTCGGTCTTACGTTTTCTTGCCGGGGTAATTTTGATGAAAGATACGGGATCTCGTTATCTTTCTCGGGGCACTCGGTCTTACGTTTGGCTAGGGGCAATTTTGATGAAAGATACGGGATCCGTTATCTTTCTCGGGGCACTCGGTCTTACGTTTGACTGCCGGGGGAGATTTTGATGAAAGATACGGGATCTCGTTATCTTTCTCGGGGCACTCGGTCTTACGTTTGGCTAGGGGATAATTTTGATGAAAGATACGGGATCTCGTTATCTTTCTCGGGGCACTCGGTCTTACGTTTGGCTAGGGGTAATTTTGATGAAAGATACGGGATCTCGTTATCTTTCTCGGGGCACTCGGTCTTACGTTTGGCTAGGGGATAATTTTGATGAAAGATACGGGATCTCGTTATCTTTCTCGGGGCACTCGGTCTTACGTTTGACTGCCGGGAGTAATTTTGATGAAAGATACGGGATCTCGTTATCTTTCTCGGGGCACTCGGTCTTACGTTTGGCTAGGGGATAATTTTGATGAAAGATACGGGATCTCGTTATCTTTCTCGGGGCACTCGGTCTTACGTTTGGCTCGGGGTAATTTTGATGAAAGATACGGGATCTCGTTATCTTTCTCGGGCACTCGGTCTTACGTTTGAGGAAATATTTTCTTGACAAGGGGGACTTTGGTTAACTTTGGTTAACTTTGTCAAGTTAGAGGATTGCGAGTCCTGAAATTTAAAGGGCAAAAGGGTCATTTTGACCCTTGCAAACCTATCCGCGCGGATAGGGATGGAAAGTCAGGGGTATTAATGGGGCCAACGCCCTTCTTCTTCCCCATTCAATTTTTTGAACACAGACGAGAGAGGGAGAGAGCAGAGCCGCCATTGTTGGCCTAGGAGCTTCAATATTCGTCCGATTTCTTCGATTTTTTGAGCAATGGAACACGGGGAAGGCGCTTTTCAAGGCCAAGGGCGTGGTCCTATAGCGGAGAGGCGATTGGAGCTCGTCCGGATGAGGAGGCATTACAATCTTTCGCAATCGGTCGAGGAGGAGCATTACCCCGATGCTTGGCAACATTGGGCTTCGGATCCGCATCTCCGAACGGTATACTTCGAATCCTCTTGATCCTCTTGTTGATTTCTTGCTTGAAATTTTTGGGTGATTTTTGAATTTTTTTTTTTTTGAATATTGAATATTGATATTGATGATATGCAATGTTGCAATGAATTTGTGAGTGTCCCAAAAATGTGCATTTTGCTTGGGAAAAGAATTGGCATTTTTGCCACATTTTTTTTTAATTCGAAAATTGCATGTGAAAATTCGAAGAATTGTGATTTTTTTGAAATTGAATATTGCATGTTCTTGATTATGATTTTTTTGAAATTGAATTTTGATATTGGTGAATGATGATGCAATGCATGCATTTTGTTTGGAAAGAATGGGCATTTTGCCAATATGAGATGTATGTATGTTTAGGATTTTTTTTTTTGAAAAGTGGGACGGATTTTTCCTCCCGTTGTATGTAAGATGGATGATATGCATGTATGCATTTTTTTTGAAAATGGGACGGAGTTTTTACTTCCGTAGGAATGCATCCTCTTTTTTTTTTTTTTTTTGATGAATGCATTGGGACTTGCAAATTGTTTTCTTTCATGCGAGAAAAATGGGGCTATGCTCATTGTATCTTTGTTATCTTTGTCGAATTTTTTTTTTTTTTTTTTTAATGTAAATGCAAAGGCAATCTTTTGACATTTTCTCTCCCTTTTTTTTTTACAGGGCGGACACCGTTTTGTGACGGAGCAGCTGAACAAAATGAAGACTCGAGGATCGGTGGAGTACGTGATTGACTTGTGGGATCGGCTTCCGAATGCGGGCCGAGGAGCTTTGCGAGTCAGAGACGGATCGTTGTCGAGACGGGGCTGCAGGAGTTTGTCGAGTGCTTGAGGGGCTGGTCAAGTTCCCTAAGAGCAAGGGCTTGATGTTTGCTCTAGCGCGGCATTGGTGGGATGCGACCCACACATTCCACTTCTTACGGGGCGAGGCGGCTTACGCCTTCGACTATGCTTTGCGATCACGGGTCTGTCCTTCAATGGACGCGGCATTGAGTGGAGAGATGGCTACGGCGATGCGTCTGCGAGCTCTTCTTGGATTTTCCCCTATTCCCAAAAAGGGGATGGGGATGGAGTATGCCGTGGTCTTCGGCAAGATCGTGGAGACCATCGCGAGTTACGAGGTGGGGAGGATAGGTTTAGCGCCGAAGCGGTGCTAGGTCCTTCCTGTGGTTTACCTTTCTCGAGCACGCTCTTTGGGACATCTTTGAGGGGACGGCGAGTCTTTGCCTTCTTTGAGGTCCTTGGAGGACATGGAGACGGTTGGAGATATTTCTGAGGGGAGGCCGGGTGCGTGCTCGCTCTTGATAGATACGGCCGGGAAGAGGCTGTGAGCTCCACTGTCTTGCTTCGAGTTTGCTCTGGAGGTATAAGCTCTCTTTTTGCTTTCCCTCTTTCCTTTGAGCACGCACTTTTATTTACCTTTGGATTGATTGGATTTTTACCTTTCGCGGTATGGGCGTTGGAGTTTTCCACGTCACGGTGTGGAGCGGCTGAGGCGTACGTCGGGCGTATCCGGCCATGCGATCTTGGTCCAAGCATGCCGGGAAAGATAAGCTCCGGGGCGTACGACTCTCGAGTGCGCGGATTGCCTTCCTTTGACGGAGGCCGAGACGGATGAGGGGATGATATTCTTCCCACAGGATCGCTTTGAGGTAGCGCGGTGAAGGGCGGCGAGATACGGGCGGTGCGGCGGAGGATTTTGAGGGCACGACTTGCGACGTCTACTATGCGGGAGAGAGGGTGACGCGTCGGCATGGCGTGAACTCGCCATTGAGGACACCGGTGGAGCCTCCCGCCGATATGATGCACCCGAGTGATCGGTCCGTGACTGGGATGATTACAGAGCGAGTCGGCACTTCTCGGACTTCGTGGCGATCGAGCCATATGCGACGTTCGTCTTGAGGAGGCGAGGATGCCTCGGGTTTTGGAGAGGGAGGGGCTTGGGATCCCGCGGTACCCTCGGACGGATTTTTCCTACATCCGGGATGGGGTCCGATTGAGGGTGCGGATCCCTCGGCCGGCGGCTTCCACGAGCTTTCCGGCCTCGTCAGGGTATGAAGGTATGGCTTCACCTTTTCCCCTTCTTTTCTTTCTTTTGTTTCATCATCTCTAGCATCACTTCTTTTTTTTTTTGACGCTTTTGCTTTTGTGCAGTTTTCGGAGGTGGTCGTCGAGACACTGGCGAAGCAAGTGATCGGAGCCAAGAGGTTCATACGGAGGATGGTTGCTTGCGGGGCGCCTCAGGCTAGTGCGATGAGACCACGGCCGGCGCCTGTCAGACGGGAGGCTTCTCCTATTCCCTCGGAGACTTCTTGAGACCCCTCTTTCTCCTCTCATTGATCACCGCGCAGCCTTTGCCTTCGGATCACGTCATTCTTGGGGATCCGCACGGGCGGGGACACGTGCGGCGGCATGGTGGGTCGTCTCCGTATGTTCGGGAGTCGGACGCCTTCACCTTCGGATTCGATTTCTTCGGGGATGCAGGTTTTACCCTATCGAGTGTGCCGGTTGGTCCCGGCGAGCCTCTTTACGGAGATGAGGACGATTACGAGCCCGAGACTTTCGGGGCTCCTGACGAGCGGGCCCGAGTCGCAAGAGGCCGGGGGAGACATCGGGTCTTTGGAGACTCCGATTGATTTTTATTATTTTTTTTTTTTTAGATTTAGATTTGTGAGATCATGCACATTTTTTTTTTGATGTAATAATTTAGGATTTTATTTATGTTTGTTTGTTGTTTTTTTTTTGTACACTCTCCTTTTTTTTTTTGGAATGTAATAATTTAGGATTTTATTTTATGAATGCAATGCAATATGAATGCAGTGTTGCATGAGCCTTGGTTTTTTTTGCAAGGGTGTTTGGTATATGGGTGGTTTGGGGAGGTTTTGCACAAGTTTCGAGCAACGGGACGGAATATTCCCTTTTTGGTGTAGCGGCTTGGGTCATTGCAGAATTTTTTACGATGGGGAAGCAAATCCCATCCGCGCGGAGGAATCCCATCGACGGTGTCCTTTAATTTTGGTCCGGCTGGTCTTGCTTTATTTCAAATTCAAATATCCTCTTCAACCTCCGGTCAAACTGACCATTTTCGGGGAGGAAGAGAGAAAAAACCATGGAAAGCCTTAGAAAAGCTCCCTCAAAATTGTCCCAAGAGTCCCAAATGTCATTTTTCAACAAGTTCAAGGATTGGTCCCGGGAAATTATGCATGAGAGAAGGTCTTTCTTTGAAGAACGGTACAAGGTACGATGCTTGTGGTCTCTCAAAGAATTGGTTCCGGATTATGATCTCTTAAGGGCTTCTTCTTCGTTTTGGGATACTAGAAGGCATGTCTTTTGCCTTTCCTTCAACGAGATTGTTCCGACTGTGGAAGAATTTCGGGCCTTGCTTGGAGGTCCGGAGGTGGAGGAGATAGCAATTCCTTTGTCCGGAGGAGCTTCTTTTGTTGACAAGTTGTGCAACCTTCTTCATCTTTCCCCGGAGGAAGCACGAGGCATGATCCGCGGTCCCGACCATTTTGATATTTCCGGTCTTCCCGACAGATTTAGGGGCTTAGGCTTGGTGGATGACGCCTATTGGGATGCCTTTGCACTTTGCATGTTCGGCACTTTGTTCATGGTCTATTCCTTTGGGATCTGCCATCGGTCTTTGCTAGATGTTGTCGTTCACTGTCGCCTGGGCAGGGATGTCGTTCCTTTGATTTTGGGAGAGACTTTTCATGCTCTTGATAGGCTGGCTACCGGAAGACGGTATATGCACGGGGGCAGCCCGTTCCTCTTGACCCTGTGGCTGATGGAGCGTTTGGGGGTTCTTCGGGAAACCTCTGATATGATCAAGCCTTGGACATTTGCCAGGAGGGGTGTTGATGTAGACTTTGATGATCAGGGCTCGTGGGCACGTTGGATGGCGGGTCGCCAGACTGAAGATATCAGATGGTTGGTGTCTCATTGGCGGGTGGAGACTCGCAGAGTGCTTCAGGACGGGTCCCATGTGGTTATGCTTCCGGGGCTTTCTCAGTCCAGTTTCTACATTCCGGCTCTGGTCCTTAGGCAGTTTGGCTTGGAGCAGGTTCCTTTGGAGGGCTTTGATGATGTAGCCACCAGGGTGGTGGCTCCTGTTTCCATGGATGATCCCTCGGTGTTTCCATTTCTTTCCCGAGTATGGAGGTACGATGCCTTTCCTCCTCGGGTCATTCTCAGGCGTCCGAGACCGGTGTTCTGACCACTTGGTACTGGATTGAGTACGAGGGCATGCAGGAGAGACTCGGGTGGCTATTTTGAGACGGCGTGAGGCCATTGTAGGTGCGGAGGACCGGGCTGTTTGAGAGGAGGAGGGGCGAGCGAGGGCCAACCCTCATGGCCGGAGCGGGGACGGCCGTGGCCGATTATGAGGCTTACGTCAAGAGACGGGAGAGGAGGGCTCCTATGTTATCGGCTAGGTTACGAGGAGATGAGGGATGACGCTAGGGCTACTAAGGCCACGACGGAGGCCGGTTTGATAGACCACTGTTCCTATACCGAGCTTGGTAGGAGGAATGCAGAGCATTTTTCCGGTTCGAAGAGAAAGACTCGGAGGGGAAGAAGAAGGGAGAGGCCGGTGCGAGTGGCTTGGAGTGACTCACTGAGGTTTCCAAGTATCCCTTTCTTGCCATGACGGACACATTAGTTTGATTATGTATCTTAGTTTTCTTTTAGCGAGGTTGCCGGTTGTAGGAATGAATCGGGCTTAGACTCATCAAAGAGCTTTTAACTTGTAATGAATATTTGAATTGCTTTAGAGTTTTCGAGACGCTTTCATGGTCTGATCAATTGTATTGATGCCAAAGTATGGCTTTTATTTGTGCTTTAGACCGAACCGTTTCCGGCTGCCTACGTTCCCCTCATTTTGAGGAGCTCAGGTCTTCGTAGTTCAACCGGTGAACTCTTTTTTGTTTTTTTTTTGTTTGTTTTTTTTTTTGGTGCAACCCTGTTTTTTACCTAGGCCGCCCTTTTCGGGTTTCTAACCTAGTTGGGTATTACTCTTTTAGCACTCTTTTGTTTTTTTGTTTTTTTTTTTTTTTTGTTTTTTTTTTTTGGTGCAACCACTGTTTTTACCTAGGCCGCCCTTCTCGGGTTTCTAACCTAGTTGGGTATTACTCTTTTAGCACTCTTTTTTTTTTTTTTTTTTTTTTTTTTGTTTTTTTTTTTGTTTTTTTGTTTTGTTTTTTTTTTTTACGCGTAGTATCTGCGCGGCTTGTCACCATTCATGGGTGTACAAAGGGATTCCCGTCGAGGTCCGCAAGTTGCATGGCTCCTCCGGAGAAGATCTTACGGACGACATATGGCCCGACCCATACGAGGCTCCCATTTGCGAGAGGGTTGATACGGGTAGGGGCTTTTCTTTTAGAACGAGATCACCTTCTCGGATCTCCCGATGCTTTACTTTCTTGTCGAAGGCTCGCCATTCTTCCTTGGTAGGCCGGATGTGTTCCATGGCCTTCGGTCGGCGTTCGTCTAGTAGGGCCAATTCGTCATGGCGACTGCGGAGCCATTCGACCTCGTTGATACGGCTTTCCGGCGGTATACGGAGCGAGGGTATTTCCAGCTCGATTGGGAGTACGGCTTCCATTCCGTATGTGAGGGCAAAAGGTGTTTCCCGGTTGCCGTTCGGCGATGTTACGTAGCCCCGAGTGCCGAGTGTAACTTCTCGGGCCAATCTCTGCCTTGGACTGGCCATTTTCCGGATGATATTTTCGAGTCTTGTTTCTTTGCCTCGACGGCTCCGTTGGTTTGGGGCCTGTAGGGTGATGACTTGTGACGGGTTATTCGGAATTTTGCCAGCAACCTGTCACATTCCCCTTCGAAGTGGGATCCATTATCTGAAATGATTTCGGCCGGCAACCCGTATCTGCACATGATGTTTTCTTTGATGAAGAGGGCAACTTTCTTTGAATTGAGGATTTTGTAGGATTTTGCAGAGCATCCTTTCCACTTCCTTCGAAGAAATGACCAATCTGCGTCTCTTTAGGCTCTTCCGCAGTTCCCAAATTCACATTCGTCAAAATCTCTTCGGCAGCTTGGGCTCGATTCTCCTCTTCCCGGACAACCTGCTTAAAGATTTTTCTTTTGTTGTTTGATCTTTTTTTTTGTTTAATGTGTCTGCTTCTTTATCTAATGAATTATTATAAAAAAAAAAATTTTTATTAATTAATTCATCATTAGTGGCAATCAAGGGATACTCAGAAAGGTTCGTCATTTCATTGAAAACGAAAGGGAATACAGTGCTTGCTACAGACTCGTAGTCTTCAGGCGTAAGGCCATCGGACGACCCTAGAGACTCGATCTTAACAGAGAGAGACTGGGAGGACTTGTCCTAGGTTGACACAAAGGGACGGGGTACCAATCCAAGCTTGGTGATCATTTCCTCCTTAGTCGCGGACGGGCCTGAGAGGTTTTCCCAATTTTTTAGCGGCTTTGCTGTTGGTGGCCTCATGACTCGGGAACTGTGCTGTTTTTGTTTTCCCTTCTCAATTGCTGCTATCATCTCTTGGACCGAGCCGAGATCAATCGGAGTGCGGCACTGGACTTCTTCTTCGAACAATTCTTTGCATAACCGGACCATCCCAATCATCGAGGGAAATTCCGTGGCCTTAGCTTTTGGCATGTCAATTCGAACTCGGGTTTCGGGTCTCCACAGGCGGTAGGAATAGTGGTTGTGAGCTTCTCGAACCTGTTCCACCGGTCGAGGTACGCCTCTGAAGGTATACTCACTCTTCATGGTAGTGGTAGCCCCGGGTATCTTGGGTAGGTCCGGGAACATTCTACGGACCGGGTTAGCCTTGGTTCCTCTGAACTTGTTGAGGCTATCCTGTAGCTTTAGCCATCCTGCCTTAGGAGTGGGCTCTGTGATGTTTCCTGGTTGTGTGGGACCCTTTACAAAGTAGTCGGCCAAATTAGGGTGAAGGGGAGAGATTTGGGATTGTCGGCGGGACCTTTCTGTGGCGGCTTCAAATCTTTTTCCCTTTGCGGTGTCATTGGGGAGGCCTCATATCCCGGGCCGTGGCGAGTATTTTGTCCTTTTACTTCGATGAGTTTGAAAGTTCCTTGTTGGCGCTTCCCAGGCCGAGGCCGAGTAGATAGCTCATTTTCTCATCATTTTCAAGGCTGGTGGGATTTTATCCCGAGTGGCCGTCGAGATCTATGTTGCACACTTGGGCCTTGGGAGGCTCGGCCGTGAAGCCCGTTAGCATGTGACCTTCCTCATCATGTTTGATTTCCGAGAATAGGTATTCCGCCCGTATGTGCCCTCTAAAGTGACTAAATCCCCGTAAATGGTCGTCGGATCCCCATTCGAGACGAATTTCACACCTTTGGTGGAGGCTTGAGGCGACCCCTTTGACTTGGTGCAGCCAAGGTCTTCCTAGCGAGGGCATTGAAAGTAATCGGGATGTCGATAACCTGGAATTCCACGGTATCAATTTCTGTCCAAACCGGAGGTCTAAAGTAGCAACTCAGGATTTGCTCGGGATGTTGAGTCGTAAGCTTTGATTTGTGAGAGAAGAAGGCTTCAAGTCCGTAGTCTTGATATCAAGCAAGCTCATGATCTTTGCGGGAAGAATGTTCATTAGGACCCATTATCAACCGGGACCCGAGGGAGGCGTCGTTCATCCAGTGGGTGTGATGAAGAGAGGCTCATTATGATCGGCCCCAAATTGAGGGAGGTCGAGATACGTGAAAGTGATTATGTTCCCGTAGTGGATGTTTCCAATCAGTGTACCACATCATCGGGAGTAGCATCAATAGGCACGAGTGCGAGCCGGAGCTTTCTTCCGGCTTCGGCTTATGGGGATAAGATGAAGTGAGTAGAGACCGAGAGGAAATGTTGGCTTGTGTTTGCTTCAAGTGAGCACGGGATCCTCTTTTCGAGTGCAGGTTTTGTTGTCTTAGCATAGGGCGGCGATCTTCTTTTGGTGCTTGATCTGTGGCCTTCTTATGCGCCTTGGGATTTCCTTGGAAAGATCTCGCCGAGATCGGGTTAACAGATTAACTTCCTCATCGATCGTCTCTTGACTAGATTTCTTCAACGCCGCCAACGTTAACGGGAGCCCTTTTGGCTATTGGCCATTGGTTACGACGGAGCTGGCAACGGTGCGGGGCTGAGCTTGAGCTGTATTGGCCTCTTCCTGGGCGGCCCTTATAACTGCTTCCCAAGTTACCGGCTTCTGAGTTTGGGGTTGTGTTGTTGCCCCTTGGATGGCCCACAGAGCTAGGGCGTCCTCCGATTCACTCTTATGGCCGGCCTTGCTCATTGTTATCATGCAACAAGAGTCGCTATTGTCGGGGCTTGGCGGTTTGCCGATTTCTTCCCCGGTATAGTGTAGCCATTCTTGTTCCTTTCTGTAATATTCAGAGCTGGAGATGATTATAGCATTCTGTGTGGGAGGAGCGTCAGGTATCATGCCGGTTTCCAGGACTTCTCTGAGAGCTGAAATACATTCCGGGAAAGTGATTTCCTCTCGGGTCACCTTGACAAGAATTGTTACTTTGCTTTCGGGCGGGTTTGATCTGACAATAGTGATTTTCTCATTGGAGAGGATGGGAGTCAGTCTCCCTCTTTCTAGCAGATCTTCAACTATTCGCTTAGACAGGATACCCGAAAACCCTTTCCCCAAAGCATGGTAGGCAGTGTTGAATTCTAAGACATCCACGTGCTCAGATCCATGAAACTTCATGGCCTTCATGTCCTCGGTCTCGTATTCGTCTTCCGAAGTTTCTTCGTTGTCGCTTGCTGATAACCAGCCATTGTGCCTGGCTCCCATGGGCTCATTTCTGGCATGATTGTTCCAGATTGTTTCCGGATCGGGGGCCTCAGTCGACTCTTCGCTCTCGTCATCATCATCGTCATCGTCATCATCGGAATCGTCTTCCCATACCACGGGGATATCAGCTGAGAGAGAGCGACGGTCAAATCTGTTAGGGGAAGAGGGGTGCGTGCAGCCGCGAAGTCGTCATATGCTCCCATTCCGGAAGTGATGGTAAGCTGCGATTCAGCTTCTCCTCCCGAAATTGCGGGGGAAGAGTGAGAGGGCGGCACATATTTGACGCCGGGTAGGATATAGAAGGAATCCTCCTCTTCTGATTCTTCACTGTTCTCGGGATCATATTCGGGCTCCCCCAAAGCCAATTTGCGAAGTGTACTAGCTCCGGATGCTCTTCGGCCTCTTTCTTTGATAAGCCCCGATCACAGTGCCGCCGGAAGCTTTCTTGTTCGATTCTTCTCGATTGTTCTAACCATCTTGTGTAAATGGTTCTTTCATGTTCTGAGCGGAACAGCCCCAGTTCTTCGGTATCGGTTTTCCCTTTATCCGAGAAATAGCGGGCCTCGTATTCTTGCAAGGAGTCTCTGACATGAGACCAAGATGGGTTGATTCGTTCGATATCCTCGAGGCTGAGGGGGAATCCGAATTCAGGATCCTCGACGAGATTGGCCACGGGTATTTGGGGACCTTCATCGGCATCTTCACGGGCGTGTGAAGATTCTCCGCATTCAATCATATTTACACGATTATGGTTCCTTGGCGGCGGATTCTTGGCTGTGTTAGGCCCTTCGGGGCCTTCCAACTTTCCTTGCTCTATTAGCCCCTGGATCGCCTTTTCGAGTGAAGCATTTGTCGATCGGATGTCAGTGAGCTTGATGAAAGGCACAATACTTTGTAGTATCCACGGGAGCATTCGGATTCTACAGGTTGGAAATTCTCCAAAGGCCGGCAAGCCTTCTTTCACCAGTCCCCTAAAGATGTCATTCAGAGGCATTCCAAAGTTTTCAAGATTCATGACCCGTGGTGCAGGCTCAGGCCGGTTTCTGGGAGCAAAAGGAGTCGTGTTATTACATTCTGTCCCGCATAGTGAATCATCTCTTTGCCTTTAGCGGGAAGCAGGGCGATGTTTGCGGGAGGAGCCCGATATCTGTAGGCGGAGTGCGGCGGCCGGTTGCGGTGTAGGCCTTTTCAAACTTAGGCTGCAGAGTTAACCATGGCCCGTAAGTCTGAGTATGGGAAATGCGAGGAGGCTCTCGAATGTGGTTTCAAGCATGGCTGGAAGATGTCCATTGTTCCTCTTCGGAAGGAGGGATGGCCATTTCACCGAGTTTCGAATTCCACCGCTTGTAGAAGTCCCCAACATTCTCATCGGGGCCATTTGCTTTGTTGTTTGTAGGTCAACCCTATTTGTTTCCCATTCCAAGTTGGCCTTATATTTTTACGTGAAGGCATTGGTAATCTGGTCCCATGTGGCCACGGCTTCGGGTTTCAAACGGAAGAACCACTTTAAGGCACCGGACTTCAAGGATAGGCTGAAATAGTCGGCCAGCTGGCGATTGGTACATCCTTTGGCTTTCATCGCCAAGGTATACGTGTCCAAATGGGTTTTCGGACATGCGGTTCCATCAAAGAGATCCAGATTTGGCATCACGAATTTGTGGGGCGGGAACAATGGAGTCCGGGTGCAGTAGGCGGAAGGCGGAACTTCTACGCGGTCGGTTCGGCAATCTGCGCTTTCATTTCCTTGTGTTGTTCCATGAACCGGGCCGGATGAGGGTCTTGTGGCGGAACCATGGCATTCAAGCTAGTGGGTGAGCTAGAGAGAGGAACTACCACCGGAGCGGCGGGTGGAGGGAACGGCCGGTCCGGGGACGTAGGTGAAAACTGTCTGGGGCCGAGTTACCACAGGGAGCATGAGTAGGAGCACTGAGCAAAGGGTAGAACCTTGCGGCTTGCTTTGTGGATTTTCAGCGGCAAAGTAGGTGGGGGCAGCCCCGATGTGACCGGATAACTTGGATTTCCAGAGTGGGGCCCGTAAGTAGGCTTGAGTGCGGGTTCTTTGTCCGGATTGTTGAATTGCATGGCTGCTTGTGGTGAAGGTGTGTAACCCGGGGAGTGCTGCGGTCTGGTGATTCGAGATGACAGGGATGGAGGCTTGGTAACCCATAGAAGTCGAGTGAGGAATGGATTTGTGTGAGGAGCAGGTGAACTAGTGCATTACGAGGAGGGCTCGGCGTGGTCCCGAGAACCAAGTTGTGGCGGCATTCCGAGCTGTAGGTATTCTTTGTGAAGGTCCGGATTGATCGGTTCCGAAGCGAGGAGGGATCCCGATCAGTTGTGGCATTCCGAGATAGCCCCAACCATGAGAAGACATTCATCTTGATTTTGCCCCATTTGATTTGTGCCGTCGAGCTGCATGGATCCGGTGGTGCGTGGTTGGGGAGGCTGGGTGACCCGAAAATCGAGGAGCATGGGTTACGGTAGTGGCACCATAGGAGGTGGGTGGCGGCATCCTGGTGTAATCGGGCGGCGAGAGTGGGGTTGGCATCCTCGTCTTCTTCCACGGTGAAGGTGCCATCCGGATTGAGGGTGGCGGCCGAGACCGTGACTCTTAATAGCCTCCATAAGGCTGTTTAGTGTGCTTCTGTCGTAACCTCATACGTTACGCTAAGCGATTCCACTTTGTTGCTCTGTGCGAGGGGTCCGGGAGGCGGAGTGACGTTATCCCCATCATTACCGGGCGATGCGGACATTACGAAACCGGAGTCGGAACAAATGGCGAAGGCGACGATGACGCGCTTGACTCTTCCCAACTGATCAAACGGTGACCGGTGCAGAAACCAAGCTTTGTGCGGAGGCTGCGGGGAAAGGACATGAAGGTTCGAGATGTGCAGGAATGGAAGGAGGGTAGGTGTTTGGGCTTTTGGCTCATGCAACATGCGATTATTTGTTCACGTTTACTTAAAACATGTTTTATTAACCTAATCGGTTGGAAAAGATTGCTCTTCTTTTCGCAAACTACTCGATTCTGGATCGGTGGGCCCCGTCACTACGTCTATAAGCCCCTCGTATTCCACTGTATTTCGACCTCCCGGGGTGGACGGCCCGGGCGAGGGTCCTATAGGGCAAGCGGGTCCCACCGACCGAAAGAAAAACGATCCTAAAAGTCGGCGGGTAATCGAGTCTTAACGAGCATTCGATGTAAATTACGGACAAGGCGACGTCGAAAGTCAAGATCATGTCAGGAGGCTCGACAAAAAGTCGGCATGATTTGGGTGATAAGCGTCCACGATTGATCTTGACTTGTCGTCGGTTAAGCCGTAATTAGGCATGGAATAGTCATTAATCCTTGATGACTCGGTGTCAATCTTTGGGAGTCGGTGTATAATTTGTGCCGATCGAGCCGAAGTCAAGGCGCCGGTCAATATCTTGGTCAAAGTCTGCGGCGGAAAACCGGCGAGAACTTCGGCGGTGCGGCGATTAGGGACCCGAAAGATATTGAGTCGGTATGCCGACAAAGGCTTGAAAGGAAAGGTCTATACACGGACGGGGCATGACACGGACCGGACTAAAAACCAACCGGGTCTCGGACAAAGTGTGTCACGGACAAGTGCATGGTCGACACGAGGCTCCATGGGATGTTTGGGTAGTCCTGTGCTCATCCGAGGCGTAATAAGACCAAACGGACCGCGACAAGGATTTCCCGGGTTAAGGACGTAGTGTGCGGTGTACGGTCACGTGCGCGTAGTGTGCAAGCGATCTATATTCTTTTACGAGTAAAATAGAGATTTTTTTATGTGTCTTAAAAATATGATGCATGATTTTTTTTGGAAATTTTCTTTTTTTTTGAAAATCTTTTTTTTGAATTTTTTTTTATGAGCACATAAGCACGTAAGCATGAAAATTCCGACGGTTAGGGACATTATTCCGACAGTCAAAAATTTTGACTTTCTCCGAGGCGGCCAAAACAACATGAAAAGCGTGCAAAAATCAACACACACACAAAAATGATTTTCGGCGGGACGGAAGCTTGACCCTCAAAAGCTTTTTTTGAAAACGGTGATACCGGTACGTGGGATTGTTAGACCACAATTTATCCCCGACTCGTGTTAGGAGGCGATAACGGGAAATTTAGTGGTTTCCACCAATATACCGAATACCATTTTTTTATTAAAAGCTTAGTCCCAGCGGAGTCGCCCTTTGTAACGATGTGTTGCCTTTTTCGCGGGAAAAATTCGATTTTCGCGTTTCTTTGAAAAACCAAATAAAACCGGAAAAACGGAGTCGCCACGCCATTTTAATTTTGAAGGGCCAAAACTTTGAAAAAGCCCGAGATCAGAGATTTAGGTTCGGAGGTCATGTTACGCGTCGGGAAGGACGTTAGTGTGCACCCGACGCGCCTCGTAAAACGAGTCTTCCAAGCTGAAAATCATTTGTGTGTGTGTGTGTTTGTGTTTTGGTCAAAATAAGTTGAAACTGAAAAAAGTAAAAATTGGGATGTCTTTTTAAGACTTTAAACTGATCCCATGATTTTTTGGAGAATTTTTGGTTTGAGATTTGGTACTCAAAAAACCCTTTGAAGTTGAGAAGTCACTTCTGCCAGAAGAAAATGGCAGCAGACACCTGATTTTGAAATGGATTCAAGGGTCCTAAAACTTCATAATCTGGATGAACTCAGAGAATGAAAGTTTCTCTAGACTCCTTGAATAAACTTTGTGTGAAAGAAATTTCCATTTTGGAGAAGATTTGAGGGGTCAAAACCTTCTGGAAACCTCAGATATGAGATCTGGATTCCCAGAAGCTGATGAACTAGCCTCTGAAAGAAAAATTGAAAAGAGGAGTTTTACTCACCCAAAAAATAAGGTAAAAATATGTCTGGAAAGCTCTGGATGTTGGCTACAAAAAGTGTTTTGTAGTCAACACCAAATTCCAAGTTCATATGTGTCCAAAAATTAAGACCATGGACTGAGGTCTGAGAAATTTGCTACTGGACAGCAACTTCTCAAGAAAGAAAATATGATTTTAATTGGGGTTTTGCATCCATGCTTGTCCCCATTTCCCTAGGTTTTGGTTAGTGATCACTAGGCATTTTAGTGGTGAATCAACTATACCAAACCATCCTTGGGGTACATTAGGACTAAGCATTTCATTTGCTTGGGGAGGGGGATTTTACCCTTTGAAATCAAGATTTAGTGCTTGAAAATGGTTTTTTAGGGTTTTGAAAGTGCATTTTTGCAAGTAAGAAAGAAAAGCTTTGAAAATAATGTTGATCTTTGTAGAAGATCATCCATGGAGATGGTCTTCCATGGTGATCTTCTTAGATCTAGAGAAAGAAGATGAAAGAACTACATTTTGTAGTTTGAAGATGCATGCATGGATGAGATTTAGGGTTAGGAAGAGGAGGGTTTACCAATCTTCCTTGTGTTCTTGAGTGTTTGGCTTGAGTGTATGAGTGTTTAGGGCTTGAATATGAGAGTGAGTGTATGAGTATGAGTTGGGAAAGATTGGAGAGAAAAAGGTGACAATTCTTGAGAATTCTCACTGTTTTCTCTCTATATTTCGCCAGAGGTTCGTTGCAATTGTGTTCTTCCTTTTTATTTCTGTGACTGGAGGGCTCAATTTATAGCCCTCTGAAAATGCATACTTATCCGCGCGGACAAGGTCAGTAGGCGTGCACTGTTCATTAATTACAGCTCCAGCCTTGGACAGGAAGAATAAAAATTCAAAAAAAACCAAATTAACATCCAGTTTTTGTGTTTCCAGCCTTTCTATTTATGGTTTTATTCTTTTGTTTTGCTTTTTAAGATGCTTTTCTTGGTTTAACTTCATTTGGCAATGCCCATTCTACCCTCCCTTTGTTAGAAATGTTAGGATAGTTAGGAATTGTTAGAAATGTTATAACTTTCGTTAATTTTATAACGAAAATTCTAACAAGCTCAAATTGGAGCACTTACAGGGCTTTCCTTGATTTACCACTCGTCTTTTGTCTGCTGGGGATATGGTGTTCGGGCTTATGATGATGGCCGAAGAGGGATTGAAGTTCCAACGACGGGGTTAGGAACGGAATGTGATCTCGGGAGAGACTAACATATTATTGGGGAAAAGCGTCCATAATTCTAACAAGACCAGTTAAGAACTGAGGGGATTGGTCGTTCTAACAAGCAGTTAGGAACAAAAGATGATTGACGTTCCTTAAAAGGATGGTCTTACGATCCCGTTGGGGAGGAATGTTCGGGCATACGATGATGGCTGAAGAGGGATTGTTGTGCGGGCTTACCTTGATGGCCGCTGAATTGGGATGGTTGGGCTTACGATAACTGCCGGAGAAGTGACTCATTGTACGGGCTCACAGGGATTTCCGTGGAAATGAGATAGACGGGCTTACGATGACTGCCGGGGAGATGAAAGTTCACTTGCTGGAGTGAAAAGGTATTCGGACTTATGAGGATGGCCGAATAGGGATTGTTGTGCGGGCTTACCTTGATGGCCGCTGAAGTGGGATGGTCGGGCTTACGACTGGCGACCGGGGAGAATTGTTGCAAGGCGTTCGTGCCTTGGGGTTCGGGCTTATTGCGGCTGCTGAAGGAGAATTGTTGCAAGGCGTTCCTACCTTGGGGTTCGGGCTTATTGCGGCTGCCGAAGGAGAATTGTTGCAAGGCGTTCGTGCCTTGGGGTTCGGGCTTATTGCGGCTGCCGAGGGAGAATTGTTGCAAGGAATTCGTGCCTTGGGGTTCGGGCTTATTGCGGCTGCCGAAGGAGAATTGTTGCAAGGCGTTCGTGCCTTGGGGTTCGGGCTTATTGCGGCTGCCGAAGGAGAATTGTTGCAAGGCGTTTGTGCCTTAGGGTTCGGGCTTATTGTGGCTGCCTAAGGAGAATTGTTGCAAGGCGTTCGTGCCTTAGGGTTCGGGCTTATTGCGACTGCCGAAGGAGAATTGTTGCAAGGCGTTCGTGCCTTGGGGTTCGAGCTTATTGCGGCTGCCAAAGGAGAATTGTTGCAAGGCGTTCGTGCCTTGGGGTTCGGGCTTATTGCGGCTGCCGAAGGAGAATTGTTGCAAGGCGTTCGTGCCTTGGGGTTCGGGCTTATTGCGGCTGCCGAAGGAGAATTGTTGCAAGGCGTTCGTGCCTTGGGGTTCGGGCTTATTGCGGCTGCCGAAGGAGAATTGTTGCAAGGCATTCGTGCCTTGGGGTTCGGGCTTATTGCGGCTGCCGAAGGAGAATTGTTGCAAGGCGTTCGTGCCTTGGGGTTCGGGCTTATTGCGGCTGTCGAAGGAGAATTGTTGCAAGGCGTTCGTGCCTTGGGGTTCGGGCTTATTGCGGCTGCCGAAGGAGAATTTTTGCAAGGCGTTCATGCCTAGGGGGTTCGGGCTTATTGCGCTGCCGAAGGAGAATTGTTGCAAGGCATTCGTGCCTTGGGGTTCGGGCTTATTGCGGCTGCCGAAGGAGAATTGTTTCAAGGCGTTCGTGCCTTGGGGTTCGGGCTTATTGCGGCTGGCGAAGGAGAATTGTTGCAAGGTGTTCGTGCCTTGGGGTTCGGGCTTATTGCGGCTGCCGAAGGAAGTGAACGTTGGTGAAAACTAATGGAATTTTGACGTCAGGAGACTGAATTGTGATTTGATGTCCGAAGACAGGAGTGAGCGTTTGAATGTCAAACGTCAACTTGGGATGTAAATGAGCGTTTGAATGTCAAACGTCGACTTGAGAAGGAAGTGAGCGTTTGAATGTCAAACGTCGACTGGGGATTGAGAATTTAACGTCTGGAGACGGAATTGTGATTTGATGTCCGAAGACAGGAGTGAGCGTTTGAATGTCAAACGTCGGTTTGGGGTGGAAATGAGCGTTTGAATGTCAATCGTCAACTTGGGATGGAAGTGAGCGTTTGAATGTCAAACATCGACTGGGGATTGAGAATTTAACGTCTGGAGACGGAATTGTGATTTGATGTCCGAAGACAGGACTGAGCGTTTGAATGTCAAACGTCGGTTTGGGGTGGAAATGAGCATTTGAATGTCAAACATCAACTTGGGATGTAAATGAGCGTTTGAATGTCAAACGTCGACTTGAGAAGGAAGTGAGCGTTTGAATGTCAAACGTCGACTGGGGATTGAGAATTTAACGTCTGGAGACGAGCTTTGTGATTTGATGTCCGAAGACAGGAGTGAGCGTTTGAATGTCAAACGTCGGTTTGGGGTGGAAATGAGCGTTTGAATGTCAAACGTCAACTTGGGATGGAAGTGAGTGTTTGAATGTCAAACGTCGACTTGAGAAGGAAGTGAGCATTTGAATGTCAAACGTCAACTGGGGATTGAGAATTTAAGGTCTGGAGATGAGCGTTAGTGAGGACTAACTGAGAATTTAACGTCTGGAGATGAGCGTTAGTGAGGACTAACTTGGAATTTAACGTCTGGAGACGAGCGTTAGTGAGGACTAACTGGGAATTTAACGTCTGGAGACGAGCGTTAGTGAAAACTAACTGGGAATTTAACATTTGGAGACGAGCGTTAGTGAAAACTAACTGGGAATTTAACGTCTGGAGACGCAACGTTGGCGAGGACAAATGGGAGATTTAACGTCTGGAGACGCAACGTTGGTGAGGACCAACAGGAGATTTAACGTCTGGAGACGCAACATTGGTGAGGACCAACGCGAGATTTAACGTCTGGAGACGCAATGTTGGTGAGGACCAACAGGAACTTTACCTCGAGAGAGGGGCATTAGAAATGTCTAACTGAGAGATTGGACCTCGGGAGAGGGGCGTTAGAAATGTCTAACGGAGAAATTGGACCTCGTGAGAGGGGCGTTAGAAATGTCTAACGGGGAAATTGGACCTGCATGTTTTGGGATTTCGAACCTTTAATATTCCCACTGGGACGAAAATATTAAAGGGAAATGAACCGTTAATACTCCGACTGGGTCGGAATTATTTGAGGGGAATGAACTGTCAATACTCTGACTGGGACAGAAGTATTTTATGGAAATGAACCGTTAACGAACGGGAATACATTGTTTGCTTCATTATCATAGTCTTCCGGCGTAAGGCCGTTGGACGACTCAGGGGACTGGACTCTGACAAGGACTGACTCAGAGGGTTCGAGACCAGGATTAGGGAGATGTGGGTGTAGGCCCAACTTGTCTTCCATTTCCGCCTGGTTTGCCCTTGGTCCGGTGAAAGTTACCCAGTTCTTCAGTGGCATTGCTGGATGCTTGATGAGGGTTCGGGGGTCGAGAGGCTTGGCTTCTGCTGTCTCGATCATGGCAATCATGCTGTTTTCGGAGCCCAGGTCAATCAGGTTTGGCACCTCCATGACTTCTTCAAAAAGACTATGTAGAGCTGGTCCACTGAGAGCATCTTCTATGAATTCTGGTTCCTTCTGCTTTGGAGTTACTGTCTTGAATGTGGCCTCGGTGGCTGATTCGAACAATTTATTCCCCGTGAAGAGTATCTCTAGCTGCTCTTCTGTGTCTGGGATCCTTTTGAATGTGTACTCATGCTGAACTGTGGTGGCAATTGGTCCAGGTAGATTAGTGATGTCGAGGAACGCTCCTCTTATCGGACTAGCTTTGAGTCCTCTGAAACGCTTGAGGTCCCGTGCTAGCTGTTCCATCCTTTCTGTAGTCTCTGTGCTGACTATCCCTGCTTCTTTCTCATCTTCATCAGTTCCACTGTCGGTCCCCTCAATTCTGCTGTCGGTTCCCTTGGTGAAGTAATGAGCGAGGTCGAAACTGTAAGGTCGGAGGTTGGGTGTGCCGTTGGAGGTTCCCCTTTTGCGGGCTGCTGCCTTGGTGCGGGTGAGCCTTTTGTCTTCCTTGATGTCAGCCAGTGTTGGCACATAACCAAGCCCCTGGACCATGGTGTGGTCCTTGACTTCGATGACTTGGTGTTGGCCCTGTAACCTTTTGCCGAGCCCCAGTCCTGGGATGAAGTTCATGAGTTTCATCATCTTCATGGCGGGAGGAATCTTGTCTTGAAAGAGTGGAAGGTCCACGTTGCATATTTGGATCTTGGAGGTCTCCAGAGTGAATCCAGTTAATGCCATGTCGTCATTATGCTTGATTTCTAACACTGGAATGTCGTTGGTGCTGGTCCCCTCGGTGGTGACGCTGTCACCGTAGACTGTGGTCAGCTCGTTGCCTTGCATGAACTTGATGCACTGGTGAAGGGTGGATGCCACACCATTGATTTGATGAAGCCAGGGACGCCCCAGGATGGCTGTGAAAGTGATTGGAATGTCCAACACTTGGAATTCGGTGGGGATCATTCGCTTGCCGAACCAGATGTTTAGAGTAGCAACCCCGAGAACTGTATGGGAAGTAGAATCGTAGGTCTTGACAGTGTGGACTGAAGGCTTCAGATCTGTGGGCTTGATGTCAAGCAGGTCCATCATCTTGGCGGGTAAGACATTCATTCCGGAACCTCCGTCCACCAACACGCGGGGAAGGCGACGCTCGTCCAGCTGGACTGTGGCGTAAAACGGCTCATTGTGATCAGCTTCAAATTTTGGTAGGTCCAAATTTGTGAAGGTGATGATGTTGCCATAGTGGATGTTGCCGATCATCTGAATTACTTTGTCTGGGGTTGCGTCCACGGGGACCATGGTACGGGCCAAACTTTCCTCTAGCTTGAGCTTGTGAGGATATGAAGACGTGAGCAGGGACCAAAGGGAAATGTTCGCCTGGGTTTGCTTGAGCTGAGTGAGGATCGGGTCCTTCTTTCCGGGACTTGTTTCTTTGGGCGCGGGCCGATCGGTTTGCGGCTCTGTCTTTGGCATTTTGTGGGGATGTGTTGTGTTGTACGTATGGAAATGTGTTGGGGATGTATCCAAAAGTGTTTTGGTAGCTGTTTGAGCAAGTGGGAGGATACCACTGGGTTGTGGAAAAAGCTTGCCATTCTTTGCCGCTTCTTTGCCCGAGAGGTGTCATGAGGATTCAGATTTTGATCTTTCGAAGTTGCATCTGAGAAGCCCCAGTTCTGATTAAAATCATAATGCCGAAAGATGCTTCTGACAAGCCCCAGTAATCGAAACTCAAAGTAGACCCGTGGGATGAAAAAGCTCTCTTTGCGTGGCAAAGCCCCAGTCTGAAGAAATGACTTGGTGAAGCCCCAGTTTGAAGGAATCACTGGTCATCTGTGGGGATTCTAGAGTGAATCTGATGCAGCCCCATTCTGAGTTGAACCCCATGTGGCCTGACGAGGCAAACGTCCTTGATTTTTTTTTTGATGGTCAACCAAAGTGTATAAGAGGAATGGCTTGTAATGTATACGCGCAAGGACGTATTTTAGAGAAGTGGGAACGAATCTTGATTTTATGTGGATGCCTAGTTTAATGCAGGCACCAAAACTTGCTTTGGGTTTGACTCTTTTGGGAGAGTATGAGCGTAGAGAGGTTTGGAGCAGTGTATGGAAGCTCTTGCTGACAGAAAGATAGTGTTTAGCTCTAATTTTCCTATTATCGTAGAAAAAGAAGACTTGTCGAGACATCTAAAAACATGTTTTATCCATAATGATCACAAGATTGCTTTAAACCCTTTGTTAATGTTCAGGTTGTTCAACCATTAATCCCGATATGAACAAATGTCTTGATTAACCTGTGAGAAGAAAGTCAACTGATGTCGCGGATCAAAGTTGGCTGTGTGTGAAAGAAAGGTCTGTGTATGGGGAATGTCATTGATGAGACCGGGTTCATGGGATTTGTATGTGTTTAGCTATGGACCGTTTCTGTTTGCCTAGGTTCTCCTTAGTGTAAGGAGCTCAGGTCGCCGTAGTTCTGGCGGAACGGTGCTTGGCTCTAGGAAAAGGGTATGAACATTTGTGGTCCCTTTGGTGAAAAGGCTCGGATGGGATGTTTGGATGATGAGGTACTGGCCTCGAGGTGATTCCTTGACAAGTCGTTGTTGACGGCTTCTTCCGTGATTCCATTGCTTCTTGGTCAGCGTCTTTCACCGGGGGAGAAAGAATTCGAATGTAGCGTAAGGGCTTATGATGTATTTTTGCCTTTGCTTTGACCGCTCCATTGTTATCGACAACCTCCATTCTTCGAGCTTTAATTTTGTTTGCCCATCTGTCAAGCTTGTGATTGGCGGTGCTGGGTCCTTCGCCTCACTTTTTTTTTTGAAGTTTTTTGTTTGAACTTTTCTCTCTCTCTTTTTTTTTTGAAGTTCTTGTTTGAACTTTTTTTTTGAAGTTCTTGTTTGAACTTTTCTCTTTTTTTTTTTCTTTTATTTTTTGAAGTTCTTGAGGACGAAGGCAAGCTCCTGCTTGAACTTTCTCGATGCGCACGAGGGCGAAGGTGAGCTCCGAGGTTGTTGTCGACATGGGGTCAATCTTTCGATGCTGAGTGACCTTTTGTTGTTCCTTGATATTGCCGCCGTCGTTGACTTGGTCAAGGTGATGGTGGAGACATGTTTTTGGGAAGTGTGTAGCTTGATGGAGGCATTTGTGGGGTAAGGAAAGTGTATGGGGAGGGCACCAGTTGACTTTCTCACACCGATTAATCAGAACATTAGTTATTTCCAGAGATTATGTGTTGAGCAATGCAAGTGATCATTTAGGATATAACCATTTCATTAGTTGTAATGTAGGTGTGCAAATAATGTCTCAAGTCTAGCAAGAAGAGAAAAAAGACACTTATTTATAGAAACTTTAAGATTAACTACAATGTCCGAGGCGGACTTGATTGAACGAGGAAAGTACTAGAACCTACGAAGGTTGACCAAAAGACAATTGACAGATCTCGAGGATAGGTGCCCCTACTCTAGCTGCTCTTTTGTTGCTGGACTGCCAGGACGCTTGAGCTTTCCATCTTCCATCAGATTCTGGATCTCATACCGCAGGCCGAGGCAATTATCAGTTATGTGCCCATGGTACTGGTGGAAGGTGCAGTACTTGCTTTTGTCAGCCTTGGCTCTGGGCTTCTTTGGCTTGTAGTCCGCCACAGGCTTGAGTAGGTCTTCTTTGATCAGTTTCTCCAACATCTTGCTTAGAGGCATGTCTAGTTTGTCGAAGCGACGGGAGGGCCGTCTCTTGGAAGAGTCGTTGCTTTGTAGGGCCGTGTCCCCATTGCTTGACTGATGTCCCTGCTGGAGGTGGCTGACAGTGGTGTCTTTTCCTTTGCCGGGGGCCGGTGCAGGGTTGAATGCAGTTGCTGCTCTATACTGGTAAGATAGCTCTGTACTCGGGGCATGCTTTTCCTTCGGGTCTTTCTCGAATGGGGGACCCGTATTGACAATGGATCGGAGATCAAGGCAGAAGCGATAACTAATGCTTTTACTGATGGCTCCAAACATGACTCGAAGGCTCTTATTTGCTCATCCTCGGGCAGTGACCTCAGGATTTCAGAAAGCTTCTGGCTCTGTGCCTTGTAAAATTCTTCCATAGTTTCGTCTGCCTTCTGTTCTGCCGGCATAACCACATGCGGGTCGATAGAAACCTCTGGGCTGCTGGAACATGTAACCAAAGGTCCACTGTTGGAGGGAACCATGATATGGGATTGGACAAACGGGTTTTGAGGGAACAGAGTATAATTTAGTGGATACTGTGAAAACTGAGGGATTTGAGGCCTTGAAGCAGCTACAGGTTGTCCGAAATAATGGGTTGGAAAGGTTATGTGGGGGAAACCTGGTGAATTCTGGGCATATTGAGAGAAGGAAGTGAACACGGGAGGATTTTGAGGGATATTGGGATCTGTTTGAGATGGTCCAGCTCTGCACTGGTTGCATTGAGTGAAAGGGGTAGTACTGGCTTGGCCGTATATGACAGGGTTGCTTTGAGAGGTGGCAGTATGAAGCCCCGGTCGGCTGTTTCCTTGGATTGAAGGATTTTTGGATTTCAAAGGCAGAGGACCCTAGGTGAAGGTTTGGAGAGCTGATCGTAAAGGATCATCGTCCTCGATTAGGACGAAAGTACCATCTGGCTGGGGGATAGCTGCTATACCTCGCTCATTCAGAAGCTGTACCATGAAATTCTGCTGATCCTTTTTCTGTTTCTTGTGAACCTCACAAACCAGGATGGCTTCTTCCAGTGTCATATCTGTTACCGGTGGCGGGGTTTCGTTCCCGTCACGATTTCTCGGTGAGTCTGACTGAAGGAACTGAAGGAACCGAAGAACAGTCTGATGTTGCCGTAACTGTAATTCTGGCGAGGTGCTGACCCGGAATTCTGAACCACTCTCTGTTTACTGCAGGGAACGAAAGGTATGGCTTAGTTTTCGGAAGGGGTATTTGGCTCAAGGCTTTAAGGCTCATGCGACGTGCATTTACTTCTTAAGTCTACTTAAAACACGCTTTCTAATGATCCTCACTGGTCAAAAAAGATTGGATCTTGAATGGTCGAGATCAAAATTGGACCGTGAAAGGTCGAGACTTAAAGTTTTGACCGTGAAAGGTCGAGATTGAATATTTGAGATCGGACCGTGAAGGTTTCGATAGCAGTTTTGAGATCGAATCGTGAGAGGTCTCGATTGAAGATTGGACCACGAGGGGTCGAGACTTGAGATATCGGACCGAGAGGGTCGCGATTGAGGATTGGACCACGAGGGGTCGAGACTTGAGATATCGGACCGAGAAAGGTCGCGATTGAGGATTGGACCACGAGGGGTCGAGACTTGAGATTTCGGACCGAGAAAGGTCGCGATTGAGGATTGGACCACGAGGGGTCGAGACTTGAGATATCGGACTGAGAAAGGTCGCGATGTAGGATTGGACCATGAGGGGTCGAGACTTGAGATATCGGACCGAGAAAGGTCGCAATTGAGGATTGGACCACGAGGGGTCGAGACTTGAGATATCGGACCGAGAAAGGTCGCGATTGAGGATTGGACCACGAGGGGTCGAGACTTGAGATATCTGACCGAGAAAGGTCGCGATTGAGGATTAGACCACGAGGGGTCGATACTTGAGATATCGAACCGAGAAAGGTCGCGATTGAGGATTGGACCACGAGGGGTCGAGACTTGAGATATCGGACCGAGAGAGTCGTGATTGAGGATTGGACCACGAGGGGTCCAGATTGAGATATGAGATATCGGACCACGGAAGGTCGCGATTGAGAGTTGGACCGCGAGGGGTCGAGATATGAGATATCGGACCACGGAAGGTCGCGATTGAGAGTTGGACCGCGAGGGGTCAAGATATGAGATATCGGACCACGGAAGGTCGCGATTGAGAGTTAGACCGCGAGGGGTCAAGATATGAGACATCGGACCACAGAAGGTTGCGATTGAAAGTTGGACCGCGAGGGGTCGGGATATGAGATATCGGACCATGGAAGGTCGCGATTGAAAGTTGGACCGCGAGGGGTCGGGATATGAGATATCGGACCACGGAAGGTCGCGATTGAAAGTTGGACCGCGAGGGGTCGGGATATGAGATATCAGACCACGGAAGGTTGCGATTGAGAGTTGGACCGCGAGGGGTCAAGATATGAGATATCGGACCACGGAAGGTCGTGATTGAGAGTTGGACCGCGAGGGGTCGGGATATGAGACATAAGACCACGGAAGGTCGCGATTGAGAGTTGGACCGCGAGGGGTCGGGATATGAGATATTGGACCACGGA
Organism: Adenophora triphylla var. japonica; assembly: GCA_022495995.1. NCBI lineage: Eukaryota > Viridiplantae > Streptophyta > Magnoliopsida > Asterales > Campanulaceae > Adenophora > Adenophora triphylla. The sequence continues at coordinate 558,191 of JAFEMH010000771.1, forward strand.
AGGTCGCGATTGAAAGTTGGACCGCGAGGGGTCGAGATATGAGATATCGGACCACGGAAGGTCGCGATTGAGAGTTGGAATGCGAGGGGTCGAGATATGAGATATCGGACCACGGAAGGTTGCGATTGAGAGTTGGACCACGAGGGGTCAAGATGTGAGACATCGGACCACGAAAGGTCGTGGACCGCGAGGGGTCAAGATATGAGATATCGGACCACGGAAGGTCGCGATTGAGAGTTGGACCGCGAGGGGTCGAGATATGAGACATCGGATCACGGAAGGTCGCGATTGAGAGTTGGACCGCGAGGGGTCAAGATATGAGATATCGGACCACGGAAGGTCGCGATTGAGAGTAGGACCGCGAGGGGTCAAGATATGAGATATCGGACAACGGAAGGTCACGATTGAGAGTAGGACCGCGAGGGGTCAAGATATGAGATATCGGACCACGGAAGGTCGCGATTGAGAGTTGGACCGCGAGGGGTCAAGATATGAGATATCGGACCACGGAAGGTCGCGATTGAGAGTTGGACCGCGAGGGGTCGGGATATGAGATATCGGACCACGGAAGGTCGCGATTGAAAGTTGGACCACGAGGGGTCGGGATATGAGATATCGGACCACGAAAGGTCGCGATTGAGAATGGACCACGAGGGGTCGGGATATGAGATATCGGACCACTGAAGGTCGCGATTGAAAGTTGGACCGCGAGGGGTCGGGATATGAGATATCGGACCACGGAAGGTTACTATTGAGAATTGGACCGCGAGGGGTCGAGATATGAGATATCGGACCACAGAAGGTTGCGATTGAGAGTTGGACCGCGAGGGGTCGAGATATGAGATATCGGACCACGAAAGGTCGCGATTGAGAGTAGGACCGCGAGGGGTCAAGATATGAGATATCGGACCACGGAAGGTCGCGATTGAGAGTAGGACCGCGAGGGGTCAAGATATGAGATATCGGACCACGGAAGGTCGCGATTGAGAGTTGGACCGCGAGGGGTCGGGATATGAGATATCGGACCACGGAAGGTCGCGATTGAGAGTTGGACCGCGAGGGGTCGAGATATGAGATATCGGACCACGGAAGGTCGCGATTGAGAATTGGACCACGAGGGGTCGGGATATGAGATATCGGACCACGGAAGGTCGCGATTAAAAGTTGGACCGCGAGGGGTCGGGATATGAGATATCGGACCACGGAAGGTCGCTATTGAGAATTGGACCACGAGGGGTCGGGATATGAGATATCGGACTACGGAAGGTCGCGATTGAAAGTTGGACCGCGAGGGGTCGGGATATGAGATATCGGACCACAGAAGGTCGCTATTTTAAAGATTCCAGAGATGGGAACATGCAATTGTTGTTTATGTTTACTGAAAACACATTTTTCTCAGAGTCCTAAATGGTTGGAAAAGATCGTGTCTTCTTTTTCGCAACTAACCCTAGAGCTCTAATCAGTGGATCTCGTCACTACGCTTATAAGCCCCTCGTTTCCATTTGTAGATCATCTTTCTCGGGATGGACTATCCCGAGTGAGGTCCTATAAGGCAAGCGAGTTCCACCGACAAAAGAAAAGGTGAACTTAAGGCTAGCTGATCACGCAAACTTCCAACGTATGTGACGCACGGGCCACGGTCGAAGTCAACATCCTTAAGTTAAGGCGGGGATCGTGCCAAAATTTCGGCATGACCTCTCCTGACTCGCTTGCGCGAGGGACCCTAGCTTTTGGCGTTGGCCAAGTTGTGGCTGGCACGATGCATATGGTGAGGGTTTGGTGACACGGTGTCACATTGAACCTTCGAGTATATTTTTCGGCAGAGCTCCGCGTCAAAGTCAAGGCTGAAAAGCTCAAGACTTCGGGTCAGGAACGACCTTCGGTCTCAACCTCTCGAGCTTGACTCGTGGCGGAACCCGGCATAAAAAAACATACACTTAGGCTTTATGACACGAACTAAGCCAAAAACCAACCGGGGACTTGGAATAAGTGTGACACAAAGAGTGCATGGCTTACACGGGCTAGGATGGGCTGTTTGGGATGACCCCATGCGCCCTCGAAAGGTGTCTGGCAGACCAACCGAGGTGCAACTGATAAGGCCATCCCGGGTTACGGGTCGTAGTGTGCAGTGTACCGAGGCAGCAAGTGCACGTGAAGTGCGGTGTACCGAGGCAGCAAGTGCGAGTAGTGTGCGGTCACTAAATTTTTTTTTTCTGAGTAAAACAGAGATTTTTCAGAATGTGTCTTAAAGAATTTTGATGCGCAGTTCAAAAGATAGCATGAAAATCAAACATGAATGGGGATGCACAAACATGGTATGATTTTGAAAAAAGACAACAATGTAATGCCTTTGAAAAAAACCGTTCGAGGTTTAAAGTAACACACGCACACGAAAACGAGGAAGGGTAAACGAAAGTTTGACCCACGGAAGGCTTTTTTGAAAACAACGGCAGTTTTGAAAAAAGTATCCAAGTCCCCAGCGGAGTCGCCAACTGAAATTACCCAGGATTTCACGCGGGCGCGAAACGCAGTTTTCTTTCGCTGAGGGTTGGTGTCTGAGACCTCGCTTTTCGGGAAGGAAGAGGAGTCGCCACGCGGTTTTTGTATTTTGAGCCCAAACTTTGAGAAACGTCTTTAGTGAAAATGGTATCGTTTTTATTGGTAGCAAAAACTTAGGAAAAGGCTTTGAAAAAGGGGGTCATTTTTATTGGTAGCAAAAATGAGTAAAAAGATTTTTTGGGTACCAAAGATTGTTAGGTTCGGAGGTCATGTTACGTTTCAGGAAGAGTATTACGAGATCACCCGAAATGTCTCGTATGACGAGTCTTTCTACCTTTCTCGAAAACCTATGCGTGTGTGTGTGTGTGTTTGCATTTTTGAATTGGGGGCTTGAATGACAAGCTTAATCTTGGTTTGAATGTCAAACGTTGATTAGGTGATCTTGTTTGAAAAGACGAGCGTTTGAATGACAAACGTCGGTTTTGGAGTTTTTAGGAAAAATGGCGCGAATGCTGATTTTAGCTGTTGATCTTAAGTGTCAAATGTTGACTTTTAAGAAAAGAGCGTTTGAATGTCAAACGTCGGATTTTGAGTTTGAAGATGAGCGTTTGGAGGCCAAATGTCATTTCGCGCATTTTGAAAGAGAGTTCGAAGGTCGAACTCCGGTTTTGAACTGGGCATTACATTGTTAACGGTTTTACGGGAAAAACGTATTAAATGATATGCAATCAACGAATCGGGTTGCGACTCGGACTTTGAAAAGTAAATACTATCACGATCCAAACGGGTCGGACTTTGTAAATGACAGTATTTAAAGTGCGGTATCGACGAAATCAAACGACCCGAAATTGTAAAGTACGATCGACGAGCCAAACGGCTCGAAATTGTAAAGTACGATCGACGAGCCAAACGACTCGGAATTGTAAAGTACGATCGACGAGCCAAACGGCTCGGAATTGTAAAGTTGCGGAAAAGTAAATGACGATCGACGGATCAAACGATCCGGAATTGTAAATGACATGAAAGTAAATGACGATCGACGGATCAAACGATCCGGAATTGTAAAGTTGCGATCAACAAACCAAACGGTTCAGAATTGTAAATGACATAAAAGTAACGGAATGGGGTCGGAACCCCATTTTAACCTGAGATTACTTCTCTTACGGGAAGAGAAGAGGATCAGGGACTAAAACGTATCGGACCCAGTTAGACGGTGACGTCTACATTTTGAGAATGAGAGAGGGAGCTACCTATGGCTAGGGTCGGCTCCTTTGGCTCGGTGGGCGTATACGGGATACGGAAAAGGTGTTTGAAAGGTGTTTCGGAAGTGTTTGGGCAGATTTTCCCCTTTTATTTGGTGCTTAGGAACCTAGGGATTTGGGCAGCGTTTCGACTTGTGTCGGTTTAGTCTACGATCAGAATCTACCGACGAGTAGCACGAGGGCCCCCGAAGAGTAGAGAATTCTGCCGACGAGTAGCACGAGGGCCCCCGAAGAGCGGAAGAAAGACAAGCCTAGGATCTTGGGGTGGAGAGAGGAGGAAATTGTGTATGAAAATGTGAGGAGGAGGTGAGTATTTATAGGGAGAAAATCCTTGGAGGAGGGGGGAAATACTTGGGGAGGAAGTATTTTGCTTAGCTTGGAAGCAAGGTTGCTTAGCCTGATGGTTTCTGCCTTGTGGAAAGAGTCCGGCCGGACCTCTCTTTCATTTGGGGATATTTTGGTCATTTGGCCTTGAGTTTGACACGTTTTGGACACGTATTTAAGCTGCAGAAAGAGTCCGGCCGGACAGTTCCTTAAATTGACTATTTTTCCTGATTGAACAAGTTATCTGCGTAGATCTTGTTCTCGCGTTTGATTTGATATGTGGTGGGCCCAAAACGGAGTTCGTATGAGGGAGTTATGACCTCTGGAAGGTCGAGATGCTCGAAAACGGGAAATCGAATCCCGGAAGACCCCGAAAAGTACGTTTTTAGGGGAAAGCTGTACTTTTACATGGGATAACGTGTGTTGAGTACGCTTTGATGTCGGGATGCACGGGGCAGTCCCGGGATGTCTCGTTGACTCGAGAATGGGAACTTAACGGGTTCCGGTTAACTTTTAACGGATTTTGACGATCCGGATTTGGGTACTTACAGGTACCAAATGAGTGCAATAACGAGCCAACTCCGTAAACTTGGATGAGTACTGAGCCACCATCATGGTTCCCTGCTCTAGACGCAAGAACTCCACCTCCTTCTTCTCACAAGTCACCATTGGAATGAAATGCTCCTTGAACTTTCAGTCAAAATTATCACAAGTCTGAGGCATATGATCCCGCTCCCAACTTTTCTTCAAAATTTGCCACCAATGCTCCGCTGGACCTTCAAGCTTAAAAGTTGCACACCTAACCTTTTCATCGTCTGAACTTTCCATAGCTGCGAAGATCTTATTCATTGCCTCGAGCCATCTTTCAGCTTTTACCGGATCCGGATCTCCGTTGAAACTTGGTGGAACCATATTCACAAACTTTTCCAATCCATGGCCTGGGCGTACCTCGGGTTGATTCTGAGCTTGTCCCCAAGTTTCCATATTCTATAAGAATACCCTGAACAAATTCATCATTTCTTCATTCTGATTTCCACCTGCCTCAACATTACCCTCATGTTCTGGAGCCCTATTTTGATCATCTTCATTTCCAGCCATTTTACAAACCCCCTGCATCAAACACTCGTTGTCAGTTATCACACACTTCCCCTTAGTCTAGACATCTACCCTTGACTTCTAAAATAGGCTCTGATACCAACAGTGGGGACCCCGACCCGGAACCTTAGCTCGTGCCCCGAGCGGGAGGGTCCCCTAGCTTGTAAAAGTCACTTAAATTTAAAAAATTTTGCTTACTTTCAATACACAATACTCGACTTTCACAAACCAAGATAAAACCAACTATACATCTCCACTTTGAGGCAAGTTTATAAAACAACCTTGCAAAAACAACAACCTCTTTTAGTTATAACATAAACACAAAAGTAACATTTTACAAAATCCGTACTAAATACAAGTTTCCCAAAAGAGTAGTATTCTAATGATACTCCCAACCACAAACCAACTATACAACGTAACCTGACAAATCCCAAAAAAAAGCCGTCCAAACTCCTCCCTGGCCTCACTGGTTCGGGCCTCCTGTCTCAGCGCGGTCTAAAACAGTAAAAGGGAGAAGGGGTGAGAATAAATCTCAGCAAGCTATTATGATGCAACAAGATGCCATATAAGATGCAACACATAACATGGTTACACACAACACATTGTTTAAAGCGGTAAACACATTACGTTACCTTAGTTTACCTTTCCCTTCTGAACAATATGTCGTATAACATGGGAGTCATAACTCCTCTCTTTAGTGAACTGTTTATACATATTCACCATCTTATAAGACTCATTTTTCAGAGAACCATATAAGATTACTCGTTATCTGTAAATGCTTTTGGCTAAGTACATAAGTTATCACCCCAACTGTGGCCACAGATGGGGACATTCACAGGTATAATGTAATTCGATAAACTCATAGAACATTTCCCATAATTGATCAAATTCCATTATACCCCTAAACATCAGCTGATACACAATTTCAAGCACATAAACCGATACTCGAAAATAAATCCACATTCGGGATATCAATCAATCAACATGGTAATATTACTCATGTTAAAACCAACACAATAGTGCAACTTATGGTTCAAACACTATTGAACAAAAACACCATGAATATGTAACCATGTATTGGCACAATATATCACAAACAAGCCTTACATATTCACACACAACATTGCTTAACCTCAATAAAATGTGTAAGGTTATTTTACCCAGTTTTATTCTACTTTGGTTTAGTTCCACATTGCTTTCCAACCCTTTTTCAAGACAAGATTTAATCATCTTCCTAATACCCTTTCAGACAAGTTAAAACATCATTTGATAGCTCATATGTTGTACTATGATTAGAGTGTTCCATTGGTTCAAAGATATTTAGGTAGTTAGGGATAAATGGCTTTAAAATTGAGTCAGCAAAAACAGGGCAGGGCACGACTCGTGCCCTCCAGCATGAGTCGTGCTACACAAAGCAGCACGAGTGCAAATTATTGCACGATTCGTTGCCATGACTGGGGGAAAGGAATGACTCGTGCCCTACAGCAAGAGTCGTGCCCTCTGTAGAAAATCAGTACTGCCTTTGAAACATCAGTAAAGCCAAAACTTTCATATACTCCTACCCTTTTTGCCTCAAACCAACCACACCAAACCAACCCTTTAGTATAACACATCCCAAAATGTTCCAAAATGCCATGCAACATTTATACATCAACAATATCCACTTTAAACTTCAAATGAACAAGGATTGAAGGAAGGGACATAATAACTTACCCAAAATAATACGAAAGTGCAAAAACTTTAATCGGATAGAAATGATCCCCTCAGCTTCCTGAACATTTAGACGAAGATGGATTGCAAAACGGACAAGAATTGGATTTATAGAATTTTTGGAAGGGAAAACCTAGGTTATGCTTTTGGAACAGAGAAAAGAAAACTTTGGCTGATGTCTTTGAATTGTGAAGCTTCTCCATGGATCAACAGTGAGGATATACATTAAAATGTTTTCAATTAAGTTCCTCCAATACATTAGTTGTTGGAATTAAATGCCTTAAAGTTTCACTTTCACACTTAAGCACCTCAACATTTTAAAAGTTCTTATTTTAATTTTCCAATATTATTAATTCACTACACAACTCCTATTTGTTTCATCTAGACATTAAATAATTAAAGTTAATTTATTAACATACTTAAAATATCAAATAAGTTATTAAAATATCAAAACTAACACATAAGACTAACAAATATTATGAAATGCATAAATTGAGATGCAACACACCCCACCCCCACGTGCTCAATATGTGATCAAATAGTGCCTAGGTTTAGGGTCGTGACAATAGGAATCTGAGAAGGCCATTAATCTCTAGTAGAACACAAGTAACACAAGAAGCCATTTAACACAAGAAGCCATTTAACACAAGAAGCCATTTAACAACTTTGGTGCAGGTTGTCACATATTCTACTAAATAACAGCTAATAAGAAATGTATGTCTCAAGTCTTTGAAAGTGAATAAATTCCATTAAATAAAAACCAACTTCGACAAAGACTAACTTTCTTGGCTTCCAAAAACTTTCCATCATACACAAAGGAGAGAGAGAGAGAGAGAGAGAGAGAGAGAGAGAGAGAGAGAGAGAGAGAGGGTAAATGTAATATGGTTATGTTGGAAATGGGTAACGAAAGTTAAGTTTGACTTAACGTTGACCTAACTTCCTAACGGAATTCGTTAAATAGTTAATGAAGCAAGTTACAAAATGTATTCTACATTTAGTGTGGATCATGAAACTCATTTATTGTCTCAAAACCATTTTCGGATGAATGAGAAATTAATGACAAAGGTTTGTAACTTAACGAGAGTTGTTTAAAGGGTTTTTGAAGTGGTTTGAGGTGCACGGCCGAGCATAGTCCTTGACTCGGCCGAGCAGAGCATAGGAAATTGACCAAGTCTCTGGACAATCTTGCACGGCCGAGCAGAGTCCTTGACTCGGCCAAGCAGTGTGATTGACATGGCCGTGCGAGTCACTTGACTCGGCCGTGCAGCTTGGCGCTCGGCCGAGCGAGTCACTTGACTCGGCCGAGCAGATCCTGAACAGTCACCAATTCAAACAGAAAAGTTGTGTCTTTTCGTGGGAAAAGGCACAAACCCCTTAACTCTCTTTATATATTTCCCCTCCGAATTTCAATTCATACACACAGTAAATTGAGCATTTCCTACCCTCTTTCAGATAGATTAACATTGCCTAATCATCTTCATATTGTTGCACATAATTCCTTCAAGTCCAAAGTTCCAAATAGCCAATTGTTCGCTAGAGTTATTTATTTGGAGTGCTCTTATAGATAACTAGAAGTCGTTTTATCTCACGAGGAGTTTGCCATTCAACCGTAAGCACCTGTGAGGGGAAAATACTTCTTACGGAAATTGTGTTAAACACAAGACTCGACTATTTGTGGTTTGCTTTTCAATTTCCGTTATCTTTCTCATCCTTCTCTGTTATTTCCTTAAGAAGCCTAGCATAAAATTCCTACAATCGTAAGATGTATTTGACGTTTCTTAAGGCATTTCTACAATGGCAAGTGAGAAATACACCTCCGAATCATCCGGGCTTACTCCTCCTCCTCAAGGCGATGCAACGCTCAAGAATATTGCACCTCCTTTTTCTCACTCGGTTCAAGGTGAGAAACTTCCTTCCCCTGGCTCAGGTACAACCTCAAGTGTCGCACCTCATAATGCTCCTCCTCCTTCTCATGCGTTCGTGCATGCGGAATGACCGGGTATTCTTACCGGGATGGACTTTAAGAGGTGGCAACAGAAAATGTTGGTCTATTTGACAACATTAAAATTGGTGCGATTTCTTTGGGAATATCCACCATTGATATCCGAAGGGGATGAACCCCAAGCAAAGAATGACTTGGATACATGGAATCACAGCGATTTCTTGTGTCGCAAGTTTATTCTTAATGGCTTGGATGATGCACAACACTATGTGTGTTGTGGCATAAAGACCGCAAGAGAACTTTGGGAATTTCTCGAGAAGCACTATTCTATATGTATAGTGACAAAGAGACGGCAAGTAAACTTGGCGGAAACAAGTACCGGAAACAAGAGGAAGAACATCAGGAAAGTAAAGAGGGGAACTACAACCGCCAAGAAGTTCAAAGGTAGTTGTTTTAATTGTGGCAAACTCGAGCATATGGCTAGGGAATGTCGACATCCTAGAATCAACAACCAAGATGGAAACCCTCTTCAAGCCAATGTGACTGAAGATCGATATGTTCCATTGGACTTTGATCAACTTAGCCTAGGGGCATAAGATTGAATCGACCAAATGTGGTCATTGTATTATATTAGAAAAGGGTACCTTAATCTGAATGTAATCCGCCTAAGAGCGAAGAATAAAATATCAGTTTTTATTTCCTACTTGGCTTGTGTTATGACCTGTTCATTTAGGTCTTGTAAATTTAAATTCATTCCGTCGACTAGTGAATTTAAAATTACTACCTAAGATGAAGTTTGATTCGCAAACCAAATGTGATTTCTTCTGTGGAAATAAGTTCTTCATTACTTCTATTGATATTTGCACTCGATAATGCAAAGTACATCTTTTGAAATAGTAAAGATGAAACCTTAAAAGGTTTAAGTAATAAAGAATGAGTTAGTGATTCATCTTAATTGTGGAGAGTATGTAGTATTTGAAATTACCCGGATCCGAGAGGCAGCGCGCTCGCGCCCCGACATCTGGCATTTCCCGCTTTGCAGCGTTTTCGGTTGGAGGTGTCTCGCCGTTTGTTTTCGCATTTGTAGAGTCGCCACGCTGTTTTTATTAAGCCCAAAACATTGAAAAAGGGCATCAGTTTAAAGATAATTTTAAACTGTTTTTGTGTGATGAGATTTTGAGTTCGGAGGTCAGATGACTCCTCGAGAAGAGAATATTAGAATATTAGAGCTCACCCGAGTCGCCTCGTAAAACGAGTCTTTCGGATACCCCTAATATCCTTTAAATGTTGTGTGTGTGTGTGTGTGTGTGCTTTTAAAAATGCATCTTTGTGTCGGATGTCTACATTGTACCCTATGTATTGAAATGTATTGAAATAGTGTAGGAAGGAAGCCTTACCAATGTTGGTTCGTGTCTGTCTTCCGCTGAGGAATAGTGTTTGAGGTCGGAGTAGCGTTCCGGTACGGATCGGGATTGCTTCGGGAGGGGCCGGTTGTCTGCGGACAGAGTTTCGGCGTGAGTTGATGTTGCAGGCTGCGTTCGGGCAGAGGTTCGGCGTGCGTGGGGATCGTCGGGATCACTCGGACAGAGGTTCGGCGTGCGTTGGGGTGGCAGGAGTCACTCGGGCAGAGTTTCGGCGTGGTTTGGGATCGCCGGTTTGACTCGGAAAGAGCCGGGACACCGTGGAAAGACCAGGCAAGGCCTCGGAGTACCACGAGGGGCCTCAGAGTACCTCGAGAGTGCCTCGGGGCAGCGCGGGAGCGTCGCGGGAGCGCTCGGAGAGGCTTCGGAGCACCACAAGGGAGCTCGGAAGGCCTCGGAAGGATCCGAAAGGGGCCGGGAGTGCCTCGAGAGGACTTAGAGGGGAAGCCAGAAGGCTTAGGGAGGAAGAGAGAAGTGGGAGGTGTGTGAAAATGAGGAGGGGGAGCCCTCTATTTATAGTGCCAGATTTGGTGCAAGAAGGTCCGTACGGACCTCCCCGGTAATCCAGACTTTTGGTTTTCCTCGATTTGAGGGAATCTGTGATGATGGTGAATATTCTGCAATTATGATGTTCCCTGTGCAATAAGGTCCGTACGGACCAAGTTGACATGCAAAGAGGTCCGTACGGACCAACTCTGCAGGAGGGTAATCATTTTCCCCGGGATTTGAGGGAATATTGTGGACTTTAAGAGGATTCGGTAATTATTAAAGCAAAAGAGGTTCGTACGGACCATGTGTGCTTTTCCAATTTCCTGAAAATTCCCAAAAGGTCCTTTTGTCCCTTTTTATCCCAGGAAGGCTCCTCCCTTGGTTTGGCTGGGGGTTTTGAGAGGGTTTTGAGTGCCAGGGGTCGTCGAGGCTGCGTTGATGAGTCTGCGGTGCTTCCCGTGTGCTTGAAAGGGGTGATCCAGATTGGGGTACTTACGAAGCCCCTCGACGACGTCATTTATGAAAGAAGTGGGGTCGCCGATAAGATAAGGGTCCTAATCTGGATCGCGTCTTTGGGAGATAAAGTGGCCAGGGAGGTCGGTGTGAGGACGTGGTGGTGTCCTATTGTGTGACCGTTTAGGTCGGTAAGTAGGTGGACCACTGTGATAGAATTCCTACGTATCCACTGGCGGGAATCAAGCACAGTCGTAGATCGGGTGTGGGGTGAGTGTTTTGTGAATGCGGGCGTGGTGGTGCCCTGAAGTGTTGTGTGACCGCCGAGGTCAGTTGTGAGGACGTGGTGGTGTCTGGGTGACCGCATAGGTCGATGGCTGGACCTGTGATAGGATTCCTACGTATCCCACGGCGGGAATCAAGCACAGTCGTAGTTCGGAGGTCGCGAAAATGTGAGTGCGGGCGTGGTGGTGCCACTGAAGTGTTGTGCGACCGCCGAGGTCAGTGATAAGGACGGGGTGGTGTCCTAAGATGTGGTGACCGCCGAGGTCAATTGTGAGGACGTGGTGGTGTCCTGGGATGGAAATTTTACGATTTTCCTAATCGGGTGGTTTAAGGCCTTACGGGCCGAGGATAGTGATTTGGGAGGTTTATACGGTCTTTCGGACCAAGTGGTTTAAAGCCTTGCAGGCGGAGGTTATGATGGGGGAGGTTTTATACGGTCTTAGGACGAGTGGTTTAAAAGCCTTCCGAGTGGAGGACTATGATGGTAGTTTGGCGGCGGTATATGGATTACTCCACGGTGCCTGCAGACTTTGAAGTCTTAAAAAGCCGGCGGTTTTCCGGTGCAGAGGACTTTTAGATCGTCTTGAAGCGGCGGTTGCCATGCGTGCCACGCGGGAGGACTTGAATCGTCTTCGAATGTGGTTGCGCCACGCATGAGGACTTTGAATCGTCTTCGGCGGCGGTTTGGTGCCACGCGGGGAGGACTTTGAATCGTCTTACGGCGGCGGTTGGTGCCACGCGGGAGGATTAGGACTTTGAATCGTCTTCGGCGGCGGTTGGTGCCACGCGGGAGGACTTTGAATCGTCTTCGGCGGCGGTTGGTGTTGGGCCACGGGAGGACTTTGAATCATCTTCTGGCGGCGGTTGGTGCCACGCGGGAGGACTTTGAATCGTCTTCTGGCGGCGGTTGGGGAGGCCTGACTGCCTTGAGCTTTGATTGCGAGAGGCCTAGCTGCCTCGTGCTTCGTCAGTTTGATGGCCGGTGCTTGCGTTGCCGTTGGAGTGGGCGAGGATGATGGCCGGTGATTGCTTCACCATTTGGCATTTTGGAGGCATTTCGTGCCTTGGAATTTGTACTCGGAGGTGTTGGCTCCTTCTTGCGCTTGTTTTGCCGTTGAGTGGGCGAAGTTCGGGCTTACATCGACGGCCGTCTTTGGGGATATGCGATCTTGTACGACTTCCCTTTGACTTGTTGGGGAGGAGCTCGGGCTTACTTTGATGGCCGGTGCTTGAATTTGCTTTGGGCATGCGTGACCTTGTAGGGGCTTTTTCTGCTTTGGAAAGTGTCTTCGGACCTGTTTTGAGGGCCGGTGCTTGAGTTGCCGTTGAGCATTTTGAGAGCATCTCGTGCCTTGATATTCGTCTTTGGGAGGTGTTGGCTCCTTCTTGAATTTCCGTTGAGTGGGCGAGACCGGTCTTACATTGACGGCCGGGTGGTTGAATTGCCGTTGGAGTGGGCGAAGCTCGGGCTTACATGGCGCGTGGTCGAATTGCCGTTGGAGTGGGCGAGGTTCGGGCTTACATTGACTGCCGGTGGTTGAATTGCCATTGGAGTGTGCGAGGTTCGGGCTTATACTGACTGCCGGTGGTTGAATTGCCGTTGGAGTGGGCGAAGTTCGGGCTTACGTTAACGGCCGGTGGTTGAATTGCCGTTGGAGTGGGCGAGGTTCGGGCTGATGGCCGGTGGTTGAATTGCCGTTGGAGTGGGCGAAGCTCGGGCTTACATTGACTGCCGGTGGTTGAATTGCCGTTGGAGGGGGCGAAGCTTCGGGCTTACATTGGCGGCCGGTGGTTGAATTGCCGTTGGAGTGGCGAGGTTCGGGCTTACGGCGGCCGGTGGTTGCGTTGAAGGGTTAGGGACCATTACGCACTTGGATTTCTTTGAAAAAGGCCTTAGGACGCCGGGGGCAAAGATTATAAGGGCGGGGAAAGTAATTTGGCCCTCCCTTGCAAGAAGGTCCGTACGGACCAACACAGGATGCAAAGAGGTCCGTACGGACCACTTTGATTTTACGATTCCCGAGTTTTGGCCAGGGTTAAAAAGCCGAGCCCTTCCCCATTCCTTCTTCTTCAGTGCGTGAAACCGAGAGAGAGAGGGAGAGAAAAACCTCCATTGTTAACCAAAATCCTCCATTTTTGCTTTGAATTGCTTGCCATGGCGGAAGGATCTCGAAGGAATCGTCGACAACGTAGTCAAGAAGTGGTCGAGCAACGGATGGAGCTCCAAAGAAATTGGATCTCGTTTGTTCCATCTTCGAAGAATCCGGATGTCTTGTATCCAAATCCGGAGGTGCACAATCGTCGTTCTAGGAACGTCGGGGAGGTAAGAAATCCGTTCCGTTTTGATTCCCTGCTCGAATTTTTTGAATGCTAGAACTAGGTTTTAGTTTTTCGCATTTTTGAATTTTTGTTATTTTTTATGCCTTTTGTGAAATTCTTGATGAATTGTTGAAAATGGACATGTAAAAATTGTGGGTATGTGTATTTTGTGCAGAAATGTGTAGATTAGCTTTTATTTGTGAAAATAAAGTGCCTCTCTAATAAAATGCATGCTTTGGTGTTTTGTACCTAATGCTATTTATGTATGTACATTATGAGAAAAGTTTGTCGTGTAGTGACAAATTTTGTGAAAAAATGTGACATGTGCCGTATTTTGTGACGGGTTTTGTCTGAAAGTGTGTGCCGTGTAGGGACGGATTTTTGTTATGCAGTGTGTGCCGTGTTTTTGGGTGACGGACTTTGTGGGGAAAATATGTGCAATATGTGCCGTGTTTCGTGACGGTTTATTTTTTGAAAATGTGTCGTGTAGTGCTTGATCCCTCTGTTGAGAAAATGCATGCAGTGTGTGCCGTGTTTTGTGACGGTGCATGGAAAAAATTATGTATAATGCATGTCATTGTTTTGAGTTGCATGTAAAAAGTATGTGCAATATGTGTGCCGTGTTTCGTGACGGGTTATATGTATGCTTTGATTTTCTTTTGCATTAAGTCTTTGCGAATGACGTACCTTTCTTTGTGTTTACTGCGGGATGTGGGGCTCATGGGTGGGAAGGCCAAGAGGATGAAGACTCGGGGGTCGCTCGAGGCATTGTTGAGTTGTGGCATCGGATGCACGATATTTACTGTGGATGGTAGGCCGAGTCCCGGGAGGCTGAGGTCTACGCTTACGGCTTGGGGGTGTTCGTAGAGAACTTTGGCGGGGTCTACGACACGAGGAAGAACAAGAGCGTCTTCCTTGGCCTTTACGAGTATTGGTGGGATACCACCCGCACCTTCCATCCCGAGTGCAGGGGAGAGGTGGCGGTGACGCCCACCGGAGCTTTCTTTGCGATTAGGGCTTTCCTTCAAAGGAGGGCCGGTGCGGTGGAAGATATGATATCCGATGATGTGTTGGCCAAGCTGCTTGGGCTTTGAGCCTCGTCCTCGCGAGGGGCACAGGGATCTTTGTATAGCGATGTGGAGGCGAGGATTACGGCCGGCATCGGGGCCTATGTTCGGGGTACCGGCCGGGTGACGGCGGAGCGGCAGCGCGCTCCTTTTGTGGTTTGCACTTTCAGAGACTTTGTTCTCGAACCACGCGGCTGCGGCTCCTTTCGCTCTGTTGGAGAGCTTGATTGATCTGGAGAGGGTTTGTGACATCGCTTGGGGCGAGCGAGGCTTGGCCGAGCTCTACTTTTCTTTGGACCGGTTTAGCCAGGGGTGTGGCAGATTCTTTGGCTTTGTTTTGACTTTGCTTTGGAGGTATGAGTTTATTCTTGTTTTGATTTAGCAACTTGTCGTTTCTCCATTTTCTTTTTGCTTGAGCCTTTTCTGTTTTTGTCACGAGGTGTGGTTTTACGAGATTTTCGGTGCTTCCCGTGGGATAGAGATCCAGGGCATTTGCGTATCTGCTATCTTTGAAATTTGGGCTCGTACGGCGAGGAAGAGGAGGACCGGCGAGAGGGAAGCTCACCATCGCCTACGGGGATGTGCGGGGAGCGTACGGAGAGAGGTAGCCCGGAGGAGTTTATTTTGTTCCCGTGGGCTCGGTATGAGGCGTGAGTTCGAGGGCTCTGAGGTGACGGCGCGGCGGAAGATGCTTTGCGGGGCGACTTGCGACGTCATGTACTGCACAGGGGAGCGGGTCTTACGGCGGCATGGCCCGGGTGTGCTTCCGTGGCTCAGGGACCCTCCTTTTGGGATGCTTGATTCCGGGACATGGATGTGTTGGATTTTGAGAGGTACCTTGGCGGTGTGGGTGCCGAGGAGTTTATTTTGTATGGAGGGGAGTATGGGGCCTTCGTGAGGAGGAAGTTGAGGACGCCGCAGTATTGGCGAGGAGAGAGAGGCTAGCCCGCGGGTTCCCCCGAGAGGTTCCGATGCCGGGGCCGGATTTCACGTATGTCCGTGGGGACGGATCGAGGAGGAGGGTGTACATGCCCGTTTACGAGCGAGGCTCTGCTGCGTCTGCAGTGGATCTGATAGATCGGTGAGTGTGCTTGACTCTTTTCCATCTTGGCATCTTTTACGTATTTTTCTCTTTTTGTTGTTGAGTATAAGCGTATTCTTTGAGCGTTTCCTTGGCGCTTGCTTGTGCGGAGTCCGGGGAGAGCCTATGATATGCTTGACTCGCCGTTATGTGGCGATGAGGTCGTTTGCGAAGAAGATGGCGTCGAAGCTGTCTTGCCGGTCTTCCGACGCGTGCCGGCGTACGAGCCTATGCCTTGAGGCATTACAGCAGATGTTCCTCCACCGAGAGCCGAGCCGGAGCCACGGCGGGAGGGACCTTCGAGGGCGGCATAGCATGGATGCGGGACATCTTCGGGAGCTCCGGCGGCGGCCACTTTTATCGGTTCTTCCCTCGGCGGGATGCGCGGGGTGAGGGTTCGTCGAGCCTTCTTTCTTTGATCCTTTCGCCGGATTTGATCCTTGAGTACTTTGAGTACCGGCCTCGGGAGGGCTCGGTATTACGATGACGAGGACGTGACGGGCGAGTTCAGGGATGCCCGACTTCTCTCTGGAGGACCTTGGCGAGGATGATGATGCTTGAGGAGTCGATTAGTATTCATTTGCTTTCCCTCTTTTCATATCTTCTCTCTTTTTTTTTTTAGCAACGAGACATTTGATGTACACAGTAATAAAACACTCGTATTTGCACGGCAAACGGCATTTTATTTTAAGATGTAATGTCATTTTTGTGATTCACAGGAATTGTCCTAGAAATTGTTGCTAGTATTTTTTATTTTGTGCATGCCACGTGAGGCGAGAGTGCGTTTGTGGGTAGTGTATGTTTGCGGAAATGGCTTTGGCCGGTGTTTGGGCGGTTTGGAGCAAGGTCTGCGAGGACGGTGGTTGTTGTGCTTGTTTCTTTGGGGAAATGGGTCATGGTTGCAAGGAGGTCCGTACGGACATACTTAGCATGCAAAGAGGTCCGTACGGACCAACCTTGCTTTGGGAAGGAGATAAATGCTTTCCGGTGTCTGGTTCTTCCTCATTTCCCCATTTGCGGCCATTTTCGAGCTTTCTTCCCCATTTTCTCTAGGAACCTCCATTTTTGCCATGGATTCTTCGTACGTTCTAGAATTTTGCCGAGGCTTTCGCGGGAGAGGCAAGCACACTTCCTTGGCAGGTGAAAACGTGGATGCGGCGCCGTATGAGGCATCGAGACGGGCTTTCGAGGTAAGGTTTCGTCTTTGCTCGATTTGGTCTTTTAAGGAGTTGGTTCTGATTGGGATTTGTTGCGGGGCTGCCGCGAAGTTACAGGATGTTAGGAGGCATGTGTATTGTTTCTCCTACAATGAAATGGTGCCCACTTTTGAGGATTTTCGGGCTTTGATTGGAGGGACCGGAGGTGGAGGCCATCTCGCTTCCTTTGATTGGTGGTGCTTTGCGGTGAGCGTGAAGCTTGCGAGGCTTTCTTCGGACTTCGTTAGGAGAAGTGCGAGGGCATGATCCTTGATTCGGGTCATATTGACATTTACGAGCTGCCGGAGCGGTTCATGGGCGATGATGAGAGTGATGTCTCTTGGGACGCATTTGCCTTGTGCGTGATGGCGACGCTTTTCATGGTCGGCTCCCTTGGCATTTGCGATGGTGCTTTGCTAGATGTGGTTGGGCATTTGCTGCTGGAGAGGATATTGTCCCGTTGGTCTTTGGGGAGACTCTTCATGGTATCGGCCGTCGCGGCTGGGGATCGTTTCATGAGAGGGAAGCCCCGCTTTGCTCACCTTGTGGCTGCGAGAGAGACTTGAGGCCATGCCGAGGCTCAGACGTCGTTTAGTCCGTGGTCATTTGCTCGGCGACCTCTTGCGTTGGATATGGATCGATCCGCTTGGGAGAGATGGATGGCACGGCTTGGTACGCATCGAGATCCGTTGGTGGGTTCCCCCTTGGAGGATCGAGACTAGGAGGGTCTTTCGGGAAGGGTCTTATGTCGTCGAGTTCCGGGTTTGTCTTGGTCCTCCTTCTATATTCCGTCGCTTGTTTCCGGCGGTTTGGGATGAAGCGAGGAGCCTTTGTTGGGCTGGGATGACCTTGCTGCTGCGGAGGTAGTTCCTCTTTGTATGGCGGCTTCGGGTGCCTTCTTGTATTTTACGAGGGTATGGAAGTATTCCGCTTTCCCTCTGTGGTACTCCTTAGACGTCGGGAGTGTCGTATTGACGACTCGGTACCTGGCACAGTATGAGCGGCGTGTTGGGCGATCCCAAGTGGTCTTGGAGAGCGGGCGTGTAGCGATTACAGGACCCGGTTGCCGTAGTAGCTATTGCCTTAGGAGTGCGAAGCACAGTCGACCCTTTGGATGTGACGGGAGACACTTTGTTTGACTACGAGACTAGAGTTGACCGGCGACGGGGAGAGGTCCTCTTTTGCGGGACTCGCGGGGAGGAGATCCGAGCCGAAGCACGGGCGAATGAAGCCACGAGAGCTCTTGGATTGTTTGACTCTACGGGGAGGACCCCGATCTCGGGCGAGAGACGCGAGTTGGTTCACGTGGAGCGAAAGAAGACTCGCCAGGGGACGAGGGAAGAAAGGAAAGAATGGCGAGGGACAAGCGCGAGATGGCGCGGAATGACCTCCTAGGTATCCATTCATTGCATTTGCAAACACATTATTTGTTAAATGTATTAAGTTTGTCTTTTAGCATGTTGTGAACTTGAGAGTAGACCGTGCTTGAACTCATCAAGAAATGTTGTAACCGTTAGTGATTTGTGATTTACTTTTAAAGCTTTGTCGAGACGCAAGATCTCTTGTTTGCCTTTGTTTCTTTTGTGCACTTTGTCGGCGTCCGTCTTTGGACTTTTACATTGCATTTGTGGGCTGAAGCGGCACAGGCCATGACGGCAATCCCCTTTGCTTAGGCTTTGTGCTGGACTGAGAGGTTGAATGATCCCATGACAAGTCGTTTTGACGGTCTTTTTCGTAGCTTCCTTGCCTCTTGTTGGCGTCGGGCTCTTGACCTCTTTTTGTAGCTTCTGCTTGAGCTTCTTTTATTTATTGTTTTTTTGTGAGCCCTTGCTCGAGCTCTTTTTTTTATTTTTTTGTGAGCCCTTGCTCGAGCTCTCTTTTTTTTTGTTTTGAAGCGCGTGAAGGCAAAGACAAGCCCCTGACTTGGAAGCAGACATGAGTCGGTCGTTTGATCTTTGAGTGACCCTCGGATGTCCTTTGATGTTGCCGCCGTCGTTTGACTTGGTCAAGGGGACTGTTGGGGCGTGTGCGTGAAAAGTGCGTAGCTTGATGGAGGTCTTGATTGACATTCAAACTTTTGACTTTTTGTGTATTTTTAGACCGGACCAATTAAGGTTGCCTACGTTCCCCGGACTAGAGGGCTCAGTGCACGTAGTTCGACACTACATGGAGTGCCAAGAGATGCACGGTTGTTCTTCTTTAGGCGAAGTATCTGCGAAGTTTGCTTCCGTTATTTGGATTCATGAAGGGATTGCCGTCTAGGTGCATCGGCTTCATGGCACCTCAGGAGAAGATCTTTTGAACCACGAAAGGGCCGATCCATGTGGGTTCCCATTTTCCCGGTGGGTTGGTTCGAGTGGGAGGCTTTCTTTGAGTACAAGGTCGCCTTCCACGATGTCTCGGGATTTGACTTTCTTGTCGAAAGCTCTAGCCATCTGCTTTGATAGGCTCGGACGTGTTCCATGGCCTTTAGTCGTCGCTCGTCTAGCGAGCCAATTCGTCGTGTCGGCCGGAGCCATTCGGCTTCGTTGATGTCATTTTCAGCGGCACTCGGAGTGAGGAATTTCCAATTCAATGGGAAGGGCCTTCCATCCCGTATGTCGGGCGAATGGGGTTTCTCCCGTGGCTACATTACGGCGATGTGCGGTAGCCCCAAAGTGCAAGGTGCGGCTTCTCGGGCCAATCTCGTCCTCGGGTGGTCATTTTCGGATGATCCGTTCGAGGGTTTTGTTTCTTTGCTTCCACGGCGCCGTTTGTTTGTGGCCGGTAGGGAGAAGATTTGTGGCGTGTGATCTTGAATTCAGCCGGCGGTGCAGCCGAATTCCCCCTCGAAGTGTGAACCATTGTCGATATGACCTCATTTGGGATGCCGTATCGGCGAGATGATGTTTTCCTTGAGGAAATGCGCGACCTTCTTGGAGGTGAGTACCTTGTAGGACTTGGCTTCGACCCGTTTGGTGAAGTAGTCGATGGCTACTAAGATGAACTCGTGGCCGATTCTTTGCTGGCGGAGCAATTTTCCCGATGACGTCAATTCCCCAAGTGGCAAATGGCCGGGGTGTAGTCATGCGGTAGAGATCGTGGGGAGGTAGATGATTGAGGTTGGAGAACCGTTGGCACTTGTCGCGGCTTCGGACAAAGTGGATGCAATCTGCCTCCATGGAGATCCGATAGTAGCCCATCACGAGAATGATTTGCATCGGGGCTGCGGCGTTCATGTGGGGACCGCAAGCCCCATTGTGGACTTCGTTCATGAACTTGTTTGCTTCTTCTGGGCGATGCGGCGTAGGAGTGGCCCGTAGTAGCGTTTCTTGTATAGCATGTCCCGAGGATGACGAAGTGAGAGGCGAGGCATTTTAGGGCCATGATGCTTTTGGTTTTGACCCCTTACGTGTGTGGGTCTTCCTTGTTCATGAAGGTGGTTTCCCGTTCTTGAGGTATTGGAAGATCTGGTTATACCGTGGCTCATTGATGGGCTTAGGTTACGGTTCGATCTCACAGTAGGCGGGAATTTCCTTTCGTCCGAGCTTTGAAGGGTTTGATTGCTTTTCCTTCGGGGATTTCCACAAGGGAAGCCAAGGTGGCTAAGGCATCTGCAAACTGTTTCGGTCTCTTGGCAAGTAGTGGAAGGTGACCTCTTCGGGTGTGTGATGAGGTCTTCCATGCGGGCATGGTATTTTTGCAAGCACAGGTCTATGGTTTTCCACTTGTTGGAGACTTGGTTGATGATCAAGTGAGTCCCCATAAACTTCGAGTTTACGGACATTCCTCTCGAGTGCGGCTTGTAGTCCGGCGGCGCAGGCTTCATATTCGGCGGCATTGTTGGTTACCTCGAAATTGAGCTTTATAGCAATTGGGGTGTGCTCGTCCTTGGGATCTACCAAGAGCATACCGATGCTGTTTCCCTTTTTGTTGGCTGCTCCGTCGAAGAACAGTTGCCATCGGTTTTCGCCTTCGATTGCGAAGATTCCCTCGTCTGGAAATTGTGGTTCGGGGCCTCGAGCCTCGTCGGTTGGGAAATCGGCCGGTTGTTCGGCCATGGCCCGTCCCTTGATTGACTTTTGGTTCACGTACTTGATGTCAAATTCCGCTAGGAAGAAAGACCATTTGGCGAGCCTCATTGACGAGAGATGGTTTGTCGAAGAGGTACTTATTTGGGTCCATTTTGGAAACCAAGTGTACCGTGTGCGGCTGCATGTAGTGCCGTAGTTTCCCGACAACCCATACCGGAGGCTGCGCGAGGTTTTCTCGAGGGTGAGTAATTGAGTTATTTGCCTTGAAACTTTCGGCCGAAGTAGATGGCGTTTTCGACCCGTGACTCCTTCTTTTCTTGACGAGCATGGCTCCAAGCTGCGGTGTCGGTCACGGTTAGGTATAGCAAGTGGCTTTTCCTCGTGGGGAGGACGAGAGAATCGGAGGACTCACAAGGTATGCTTTTATTTTCTCAAAGGCATCTTGGCATTCGAGTTCCATTCGATGTCGGCGTTCTTCTTCATCGGTTTGAAGATTGGCTCGCACATAGAGGTCAATTGGTTGGCGAAGCGGGCGATATATTGCGGGCGGCCCATGAAGCTTTTCACCTCTGCGAGTTTGCGGTGGTCTCATTTCGATGATGGCCTTGATCTTTTGAGGATCAACCTCGATGCCTCTCTCGGTGACCATGTATCCTAAGACCTTGCCTCGGATAACCCCAAATGTGCATTTGGCGGGGTTTAGCCTCATTGAGTGTTTTCGGAGGCGATTGAAGAATTTTCTCGGGTGCAGTGAGGTGTTGTCCATCGATCCCTTTGAGTGGATGATCATGTCATCGACGTACACTTCGATCTCTTTGTGGATCATATCGTGGAAGAGGGCGGTTCTTTGCCCGTTGGTAGAGTAGCCCAGGCGTTCTTTAGTCCGAACGGCATTGCGTATGTGATAGGTTCCCCGAGGGGTTGTGAAATTTGTCTTTTCTTGGTCTTCTTCGGCCATCTTGATTTGATTGTAGCCGTGCAAACCCGTCCACGAAGGACTTGACTTGAAATTGGGTGTAGTGTCTACCAACATGTCGATGTTGGGTAGTGGAAAATCGTCCTTGGGACTTGCTTTGTTGAGATCTCGGAAGTCCACGCAACGGCGTACTTTTCCATTGGCCTTGGTGGCCGTGACGATATTGGAGAGCCATGTAGGGTACTCGATCACCCTTATGAAGCCGACGCGGAGCATTTTTTCGATCTCCTCTTTGACTTGTAAAGACCATTACGGCTTGATTCGGCGTAGCTTTTGCTTGATGGGCTTAGCCTCGGGATTCAAGGGAATCCGGTGTTCTACAATGTTAGGATCTAATCCGGGCATGTCTCGGTAAGACCAAGCGAACACGTCCACAAATTCTTTGGCGGTGCGATCAATGCGTCTTGCTGTGCCGGTGAAGAAACTTCCGATTTGCGTCTCTTTTGGCTCTTCGGCGGTTCCCAAATTCACTTTGGTTAAAACCTCCTCGGCGGCTTGGGCCCGGTTTTCTCTCGTTTGACAACATGCTTAAAGATGTGCTTAATGTATTGTTCGTTTAATGTATGCGCTTCTTTATCAAGTGAATCGTTATTAAGCTGTTTGTGTGTTAGTTAATTTATCGGTTGTTAAAGATGCAATGAGAGGATACTCGGAAAGATCGAAGCATTCATTAAGAGCATACGGGAATACATTATTGGCAATGAGTTCGTAATCTTACGGCGTGAGGCCATCGAGATGACTCGATAGACTCAAATTCCAAGATAATGGACTCGGGATGAGTTTTGACACTAGACTCTAGGACTCGAGGGTCGGACCAAGTTGCTCGATCATGTCCTTTTTCTTTGGCGGTGGAGTCGGAGAAGGTGGCCCGGTTATTGAGTGGCAATGAGCTTGATAGGAGATGGGGCTTGAAGGGCTTTATGTCACCATTCCCAATCATTGCTATCACGAGTTATCGAAACAAAATCGATTAGATCGGCATCTCGATTTCTTCTTTGAAGAAGCGAGGTGGAAGCGGTGGCTCGTCCCAAGCATCGTCTGCGGAGTCTTTTGCTTTTGTCTTGGGCATTACTAGCTCGAATGCGGACTCGTCCCGCTTGTTGAAGGCGGGAGTGTTGACGAGAGAGTTTTCGAGTTCTTACGCCAAGAGGGGTTTTCCCGAACCAAAATTCGTTGTGAATAGTGGTGGTCGTGGATCCCGGAGAGGCGGTGTGTCGAGAAATGCTCTTCGGACGGGATTTGGCTTGAGGCCTCTGAATCTTGCCGAGGTTACTGCTGGAGCTTGTCCATGGTTGTAGGCCGGCTTTGTTTGGCGGCGATCGGCTCTGTTCCCTTTCTGGATCTTCTTCCAAGTTGCCGGCCTTCTTTGTGAAGTACTTGGTCATGTCGAAGGCTGTGGGACGAAGATCGGAGATGGCGTGCAAGCCTCTTTTTGTTATACGTGGAGCGTTTTCGTGCGGCTCGCTTGTCCTCCGCAATGTGTTCGGGAGTAGGAATGTATCCCGAGCCGTGCGAGTATTACATTCTTTGATATTGATGATGTTGGGTGCCACGATGGCGTTTTCCCAAGCAGAGCCGGGATGTAGTTCATGTGCTTCATCATTTTCATCGGGGGAGGATCTTGTCCCAAATCAAAGGCGAGTCTATGTGGCACACTTGGGCCTTTGGGCTTTCGATGGTGAACCTGTTAGCATCATGCCATCATCGTCGGGTTTGATCTCTAAGGCGGGACGCCGTTTGTGTCGGTCCTTTCGGTGACTACGCTATCACCGTAGATGATGGTAAGATCTGTTCCTTGGACGAACTTTACGCAACGATGGAGAGTGGATGCCACCCCATTGATGCGGGTGTAGCCAGGGCGTCCCAAAATGGCGGTGAATGTGATCGGGATGTCGATGACTTGGAAATCCGTCGGGACCATTTGTTTTCCGAACCACGGGTTCAAGGTGGCTATTCCCAAGGCGGGCGGGATGTTGAGTCGTATGCCTTGATTGCACAGTCGAGGGCTTTAGATCGGTTGCTTTGATCCCTAGCAAATCCATCATTTTGGCTGGAAGGACGTTCATGGATGATCCCCATCTACGAAAACCCGTGGGAGACGACGCTCGTCCGGTTGAAGCTGTTATGTAGAGAGGCTCATTGTGAGTCGGCCCCAAATTTTGGAAGGTCGAGCTGCGTGAAAGTGATGATATTGCTTTGTAATTAATGTTGCCAATCATACGAGCTGCTTCATCGGGTGTCTTGTGATGGGAACCATGGTGCAGGCCGGGCTTTCTTCCAACTTGAGCTTGTGCGGGTAAGATGAAGTGAGTAAGGACCGAGTGAGATGTTGCTTTGAGTGCGCTTGAGAGTGTGTTAAGACGGGATCTTCGGCCTTTGGGTCCAAGGTTTCGGCTTCTTTGGCGTAGGGCCCCTTTTCAATTCGTGGCTCGGGTATGGGCTGGCCTTTTGTCTGTCCGTGGAGGATTCAGCGGGATTTGGCCAGGAACGTGTCGGAAACGTTCACCTCTGGACTTATGGTTTTGCTTGTCTCTCCTATTTACGTAGTGGGAGGAGCACGATTGGCGTAAGGCCGGCTGCGCATTTCAATTCGTTCCTTTGTCATGGCTTTTCTTGAAGCATCAATAGTGGCTTTGAGATCTTCCCAGACGGGGTTGGATTATCTGGACCTTCGGGCCCTCGGTGGCGGTGCGGAGCTCGTCCCGGTGATCATGGAGCGAGACATTGCCATGGCCTTGTGCGAGAACTAGACTTCTTTGGAGTAGATGACATAGTAGTCAAACTTTCTGAGGGTTCTCCAAGGGTTCCAATGGGATCACCGGATTCATACCTCTTTTTCAGTTTTTGTTGAGAAGATGGCTTCTTCTTTCTTCGAGGACGGCCCTCGTTCATTTCATCATGGAATTCCATTTCCGGACAAGCCTGCAATCGCGAGCGTCCCACGAGATGTGTTCGTTGTTCGGCGGTGGTAGGGACCTCGGGAGGCTGGATGGGCAGGCTTTCCTCTTGAAGGTCTTGTGGCCTTACGTCATAACTGCATGGCTCGTATGAGGGTAACAGGTTGACATCCTGGAGACAATGAGAGGCGTTAGAAACCGCAGGAGCAGTCACGGCTTTGGAAGCCCCAGGTAGTTGGGTGGCTAATGTCCCGAAGTGGTGCATAGCATCTTCGATCCAGTCTTGTTGTTCACCTTGGCGTTTCTCAATAGCCATGAGGACCTGCCAAACTTCTTCCAATGTTGGGAAATTTCTCGGGGGTAAGGTCCCATTCTCATCGTTGTTATCCACTGACTTGGCCATGGGGAATTAACGGTATCTGGTGACGAGCTAGGAAGGAGGTTGGACCTTGCGGCTTTGACACGGGAGACGGGTTCCCGGGTACTCTCGATCACTCTCTGTTCTTTGGAGGGTGACGGGCAAGGTTTAGACACGGGAATGGCCTTACGGGATAAAAGGGGAAAGCTCACGTGGCATGCGGTTTCCGTTTCTTTTATTTATGATTTTTTTGTTGTTTTAATTTACTTAAAACATGTTTTCTCGAGTCCTAGGTAGGTTGGAAAAGATTGCTCTTCTTTTCGCAACTATGCTAGATCTGGGTCGATGGAGACCATACGTGCGGCTATAAGCCCCTCGTTTTGCACACAGTATTTCGACATCCCGGGGTGGGCGGCCCGGGCGAGGGTCCTATAGTGCAAGTGGTTTCCACCGGCCTAAAGAAAAATCGAACCTAAGGACCGAGCTTTGTCATGTTCGTTTTGATGCATTAGCCATGTGAATAGTGAACCGAGCCGGCCGCTAAGTCAAGATCGGAGTCGAAGTTCGGCATGACCTCTCTTTACCTTGCTTGCGCAAGGGATGCAGTGACGTTAGGCGTTAGGCCGGGTCATATTGTCATGGGCGACGTATCAAAGGCTTGATGACATGGTGTCATGTGAGCATGGATGTATATCGGGACGGAACATCGTGCAGGTGTAGCTTCGGAAATCAAGATCGGAGTCAAGATTTTAGCATGACCTTTCATCGCTTTGCTTGCGCAAGGGATCTTGAGTTCCGAGCCTTGACTCGGAAAAATGGCCGGCATGGTATATGTATCCGAGGCTGTATGACACGGGCCTGGTAAAAACCAGCCGAGTCTGGACGAGTGTGACTCGAAGACTCAAACGTGCGGGGTTGACGCTTGGCTAGGATGGGATGTTTGGAATGATCCCGTGCGCGTCAGAGGCCTAGGAAGACCAAACGGACTGCAAGCGAGACCACTCCGGGTTGAGGTTGTAGTGTGCGGTGTATCCGGCGGCGGTGCGCGTAGCGTGCGGTGTAACCGGCGGCGGTGTGCGTAGTGTGCGGTGTAACCGAGCGGCGGATGCGCGTAGTGTGCGGTCTCTAAAATTCTTTTTCGAGTAAAACGAAGTTTTGAAGAATTTTAAATGTATGCACAGATGTATATTGATGCATTTTTTTTGTATTTTTATTTTTTTGTAAAATAAAAAGTAAAGCACGTGCACACACACACAACAGTTAAAGAAAGGGGTAAAATGAAAGTTTGACCCTCATCATCGTTTTAAAAATCTTCTGTTTTGTTTAAAAAGATTTTAAAACAAAAAGTTCCCCAGCGGAGTCGCCAACTGAAATTGCCCGGATCCGAGAGGCAGCGCGTTCGCGCCCCGGCATCTGGCATTTCCCCCCGCTTCGCAGCAGGTTTTCGGTGTTGGAGGTGTCTCGCCGTTTGTTTTCGCATTTGTAGAGTCGCCACGCCGTTTTTATTAAGCCCAAAACATTGAAAAAGGGCATCAGTTTAAAGATAATTTTAAAACTGTTTTTTGTGTGATGAGATTTTGAGTTCGGAGGTCAGATGACTCCTCGAGAAGAGAATATTAGAATATTAGAGCTCACCCGAGTCGCCTCGTAAAACGAGTCTTTCGGATACCCCTAATATCCTTTAAAT
Organism: Adenophora triphylla var. japonica; assembly: GCA_022495995.1. NCBI lineage: Eukaryota > Viridiplantae > Streptophyta > Magnoliopsida > Asterales > Campanulaceae > Adenophora > Adenophora triphylla. The sequence goes on from JAFEMH010000771.1 coordinate 585,265, forward strand.
GTTGTGTGTGTGTGTGTGTGCTTTTAAAAATGCATGCTATGTCGGATGTCTACATTGTACACTACGTATTGAAATGTATTGAAATAGTAATGGAAGGAAGCCTTACCAATGTTGGTTCGTGTCTGTCTTCTGCTGAGGAATAGTGTTTGAGGTCGGAGTAAGCGTTCGGTATGAATCGGGATTGCTTCGGGAGGGGCCGGTTGTCTGCGGACGAGTTTCGGCGTGAGTTGATGTTGCGAGGCTGCGTTCGGGCGAGAGGTTCGGCGTGCGTGGGGATCGTCGGGATCACTCGGGCGAGAGGTTCGGCGTGCGTTGGGATCGCGAGATCACTCGGGCGAGTTTCGGCGTGGTTTGGGATCGCCGGTTTGACTCGGAAAGAGCGGGACACCGTGGAAAGACCGGCGAGGCCTCGGAGTACCACGAGGGGCCTCGAGTACCTCGAGAGTGCCTCGGGGCGGCGCGGGAGCGTCGCGGGAGCGCTCGGGAGGCTTCGGAGCACCACGAGGGGCTCGGAAGGCCTCGGAAGGATCCGAAAGGGCGGGAGTGCCTCGAGAGGACTTAGAGGGAAGCCGAAGGCTAGGGAGGAAGAGAGAAGTGGGAGGTGTGTGAAAATGAGGAGGGGGAGCCCTCTATTTATAGTGCGGATTTGGTGCAAGAAGGTCCGTACGGACCTCCACAGTAATCCGAGACTTTTGGTTTTCCTCGATTTGAGGGAATGCGCTGATGATGGTGAATATTACGCAATTATGATGTTCCACATGTACGCAAGTAAGGTCCGTACGGACCAAGTTGACATGCGAAAGAGGTCCGTACGGACCAACTCTGCGAGGAGGGTAATCATTTTCCCGGATTTGAGGAATATTGTGGACTTTAAGAGGATTCGGTAATTATTAAAGCAAAGAGGTCCGTACGGACCATGTGTGCTTTTCAATTTCTGAAAATTCCCAAGGTCCTTTTGTCCCTTTTTATCCCGGGAAGGCTCCTCCACTTGGTTTGGTGGGGGTTTTGAGAGGGTTTTGAGTGCCGGGGTCGTCGAGGCTGCGTTGATGAGTCTGCGGTGCTTCCGTGTGCTTGAAAGGGGTGATCAGATTGGGGTACTTACGAAGCCCCTCGACAGCGTCACTTATGAAAGAAGTGGGGTCGCCGAGTAAGATAAGGGTCCTGTCTGGATCGCGTCTTTGGGAGATAAAGTGGCCAGGGAGGTCGGTGTGAGGACGTAGTGGTGTCCTATTGTGTGACCGTTTAGGTCGGTAAATTTGGACCATGTGATAGGATTCCTACGTATCCCTGGTGGGAATCAAGCACAGTCGTAGTTCGGGTGTGGGGTGAGTGTTTTGTGAATGCGGGCGTGGTGGTGCCACTGAAGTGTTGTGTGACCGCCGAGGTCGGTTGTGAGGACGTGGTGGTGTCTGGGTGACCAGCATGGGTCGATGGCTGGACCACTGTGATAGGATTCCTACGTATCCACTGGCGGGAATCAAGCACAGTCGTAGTTCGGAGGTCGCGAAATTGTGAGTGCGGGGCGTGGTGGTGCCACTGAAGTGTTGTGCGACCGCCGAGGTCGGTGATAGGACGGGGTGGTGTCCTAAGATGTGGTGACCGCAGAGGTCAATTTGTGAGGACGTGGTGAGTGTCTGGGATGGAAATTTTACGATTTTCCTAATCGGGTGGTTTAAGGCCTTGGGCGGGGATAGTGTGAGGACTTGAATCGTCTTACGAATGTGGTTGCGCTAGCGCGTGAGGACTTTGAATCGTCTTACGGCGGCGGTGGTGCCACGCGGGAGGACTTTGAATCATCTTACGGCGGCGGTTGGTGCCACGCGGGAGGACTTTGAATCGTCTTACGGCGGCGGTTGGTGCCACGCGGGAGGACTTTGAATCGTCTTACGGCGGCGGTTGGTGCCACGCGGGAGGACTTTGAATCGTCTTACGGCGGCGGTTGGTGCCACGCGGGAGGACTTTGAATCTTCAGCGGCCGGTTGGTGCCACGGGAGGACTTTACGTCTTACGGCGGCCCGGTTGGTGCCACGCGAGGGAGGACTTTGAATCGTCTTACGGCGGCGGTTGTGGAGAGGCATGGCGCTTGAGCTTTAATTGCGAGAGGCCTAGGCGCCTCGTGCTTAATCAGTTTGATGGCCGGTGCTTGCGTTGCCGTTGGAGTAGGCGAGATGATGGGTGATTGCTTCACCATTTGCCATTTTGGAGCGTTTCGTGCCTTGGGATTTGTACTCGGAGGTGTTGGCTCCTTCTTGCGCTTGTTTTGTCGTTGAGTGGGCGAAGATTCGGGCTTACATTGACGGCCGTCTTTGGGGATATGCGATGCTTGTACGACTTCCCTTTGACTTGTTGGGGAGGAGCTCGGGCTTACTTTGATGGCCGATGTTTGAATTGCTGGAGATGCGTGACCTTGTAGGGGCCTTTTCTGCTGAGAAGGTGACTTCGGACCTGTTTTGAGGGCCGGTGCTTGAGTTGCCGTTGAGCGTTTTGGAGGGTGGGGTGGGGGGTGGGTGGGTGGGGTAGGGCAGGGGCGGGGTGGGGGTGGGTAGGCAAGGGTTAGGGGTGATTTGGGTTTGGGGGGTATTTTGGTCAAAATTTTTTTCATTCCTGAAGGAATTGACCATTCCTCCTGTAAAGACCCGAAAAATTTTGAAAATTTTTTTAGTATTATTTTAATTATAATAATAATAAAATAATACTCCTTAATTGATTTGGACTTGGGTTAATTAAATGGACCAATTTATTTAATTAAGTCAAGTGGGCTAAGTTGGGCTTAGGAGGTCAAAGGGGCCCAAGGAGGTGAAAGCCTAGGATATAAAAATAAAACCTCATTATTATTTTCCTCATAATCTTTCATTTAGCAAAGAGAAAAAAAAAATCAAAAACCTAAACCTAGAGGGAGGAGGGCGGCGGCCGAAGGGCTTGGAGGAGGAGTGACAGCCGTTTTTGTTCTTGTTTTGGCCATTGTTCCTTCATCAAAAATCAAGGTAAGATGATAACCTACAATCTAGTTTTTGTTTCATTCAATTCCGATTTAAATTGAATTAGTTATGATTTTTCGAAAGTTTAAAACTATTTAATTCTAGGTTTAGCCATTATTGGATTTCTAATGGTTTAATCTTAGGGTTTATGTAATAAATTAAGGATTTGATTATTGGGGAATTGTAGGTTATAATGATATAACCCTAACTCTAGTTCATATTATTATAGAATTAAACCAATCTCAATTAATATGATTAAAGGTATTTTTATTTAAAAGGGTATATAAATCAAATGATGTATTTAATGTTTAGAAAATAAAAAGAGGAACAAAAATCATGTTTTTGAAACCCCCATGGCTCGGCCGAATTGGTCTAGGGTGATTTTGGGTGTGTTTCTTTTTAAGTGTTAAGCTTTTGGTTTGTTTTGTGTGAAAACAGTTAGTTTTTAAACTGAAAAGGGACCAAACTGCAAAGTTTTCAAAGCTGAAAGGATTTTCCAGTTAAGTTATTAACTGGACAGTTAACTTCAGGACTGAACTGAAAAGTTCAAAAGTTCTGAGGGACTGTTCTGTGATTTTGAAAATCTGAAGGACTGTTTTGCAATTACTGAAAAGTTGAGGGACTGTTTAGTAATTTTTCAAAAGTTGAGGGACTGTTTTGTAATTTTCCAAAAGTTGAGGGACTGTTTTGTAATTTTTCAAAAGTTGAGGGACTATTTTGTAATTTTCAAAAGTTGAGGGACTATTTTGTAAAATTTGGAAAGTTAAAGGACTTTGTTGAAATTAAGAAAACCTAAAGAAACCTTTAGGAATTTAGGGAAAGTCCAAAGACTTTAAAGGGATTATATCAAAGGAAAAGAAAAAGAATAACACTTTAAGAATACTAAAAGACTTAGGTTCCAAAGTGTTAGAATTTCGAAATAGAAAGTTTCTAAGTTTAAGAAACTGCTAAATTAGGAAAGCTTCTAAAAATAGAAGGTTAGTTAACCAATTAAGGTGAGTCTAAGAATAACTCATAGGTTAACTAAGGAAAGGAAGTATAGGTGCATAAGAAGTAATAAAAGGTTACTTGTGCCTAAAATATGTTATTATTTACTAGTTATGAAATTATCTGCAAATATTGAAATTGCTATGTGTATTCTTGTACCTCTGAATGCACTGTATGTAATAACTAGTATGCATTATTATTTACTAGTTATGAAATTATGCTTAATGAGAAAAGCATGTATTATGAAAAATCGACATTAATGTAGGTGATCGATATGGGAATACTCAATGTAGGGTATAACCCATGTAATAACTAGTATGCATTATTATTTACTAGTTATGAAACTATGCTTAATGAGAAAAGCATGTATTATGAAAACACGACATCAATGTAGGTGTTCGTTGTTTTGGGAATTACTCAAATGTAGGGTATGACCCATGGAATTGACGGAAGTACGAAAGTATAACAAAGTTGTAGTTGCCACACTTTCTTTGCTATGAAATATACACATAATTGTTGTTTATAACCTATCCTTGAATATAGTTTTTGGATTCGTTCTTTCTAGTCGTCTCCTCATTGTATCGATGAGACCACGTATGAACTTACTGGGCATTGTTCGCTCATTCCTTCATTTTCTTTTTCCCTCGGGATCGGAATAGAAAGGAGGAGAAGCCGTCATCGAGAAAGAGGCGGAGAAATTAAGTAGAATAAATGAATTATTTAATGATTCCGAATTTGAGAACTTTTATTAGTATTAGTTATTGTACTTAGCCGTTACATCGATTTTTCCGCACTTATGTAATGGTTTGAATTAAGTTCTTGTTGTAGACCCGTCGTTTGGGGTATTTATTTATGTTTATGGAATTATGGAAATTATGGAAATTCGGGTCGATTACGGTTGGTATCGAAGCTCAGGTTTAGGTCTCATGGGAAGTGTTAGATCTAAGTACCTTGGAGTAATAGAATTGACTTTTGAGGAATGAAACCCGGAAATTAAGAAATGGTTCTAGGTTTGAAAATTATAAAGTTAGGAAAACTAAGTGGAAAGGTTAAAGGAATAACTTACTCGTTTCTTTGGAAGATTAAAGCATATTTACTTTAAGTATATAAATATTATGTATTGAAAGATATACTAATGATGATCGATCTTGATTCTAGGAGATGATCGGGAGATATTCTTTTGAGTTTTGGTGGTAATATGACCTAGGAGAGTCAAAGGTACCTATAGAAAAGACGAGGCGGTTATCGAGGTAATAAAGAATGGAGGTTTCTAAGGTGAGATACTTGAGGTATAATTTGAAGAGATTGGGAGTAGTGAAGCTACTCAATTGTAATTGAAGATGATGATTAAGAGTTAGAGACGGTAAGAAGGTCTAGAGGAAGATCGAGGGTTCTAAAAAGACACCAAAAGGAACCTAATGAAAGACCTAGGGGAAGACCTAGGAAGGTGTTGTTTCACGATTGAAAAGTGGGGCGTTGAGTTATTTATGAGTAGAGAAAATGAGTAGTTAGTTCTAAACGAACTCCGGATATTTTGTGGAATTTAAAGAGTTTAATGCAATGATAATATTGGAGTTTATTTTGAGGAATTGTTTGTATTTTGTTCTTAAGTGTTAAGCGTGTGTGCTAACCTAGAACGAGAAAGTTGGTCGAGTGAAAAGACCATGTGTGAAAAGTAATTGGTGATTGAAATGGCCAAGTGAGAACAATGATTGGTCTGTAAACGACCGATGTGAAAAAGATGAGCGGCCTATTGAAACGGTCGAGTGTAATTAAGTTTAGGTCTAGTGAAACGACCGGTATTTGATAAGTGGTCTATTGAAACGACCCAAGGATCTAATGAAACGACGATTAAAAAGGAAAAAGTTAAAATCTTTTGAGACGGACTCAATAGAGGAAATTATCCAAGTAACAAACCTATAAGAAGTCATATTTTCCCTAACTATAATGTCCCCGAAGGGAAGGTTGCTAAATTTAGGAAGTTACTAAATTTAGAAAGCTACTATTTTAGGAATGTACCTAAAATAGAAAGTATATAAATTACTATTTTAGGAGAGTGCCTAAAATAGAAAGTATAGAAGATTACTATTTTTAGGAAAGTACCTAAAATAGAAAGTATAAAATAGAAAGAATGGAAGTTACTATTTTAGGAAAGTTACCTAAAATAGAAAGCTTAGTTAACGAAACCGAGGAGTCAAGAATAACTCGAGAGGTTAACAAAAAGAACTATTAAAGTGTTTTAGAAACGGAAAGTCTTCAAAAGTTAAAACCTAGTACATTTGAGACGAAAACAAAATTTAATTATAGTACATTTGAGACGGAAATATAAAATCGAATTTAGTCTTTTGAGACGGAACCCTAAAGTATTAACTAGCAAGACGGCTACGTATATATATGTAGTGAGTTTGTTAAACTAAATATTATAGAATATTATTACTTATTAAAGAAGCTAGTGGACCGAAAAGTGTCCTTTGAAGCTGAAGCTAGGCTGGAAGGCTGGGACCAAGATGAGACCCGGTAACAAAAGGAAAGCTACGGATAAGAACCGTGGAAAGGAAGGTGCGCAAGTAAGTACCGAGAATAAGAATTTCGATAACCGCAAGAAGGGGAACAAAATTGATGCCCCAAAGGGTGAGGAACTCTTGGGAAATGCCAAGTGTGCGAGGGGAGCACAAGGCGATGAATCTTGGTATAAGGAAAAGAAATGTTACAATGGTGACAAGATGAGACATTCGCATTGGAAGTACCAAGAACCAAGGAAGTGAAATTGCTCGAGGAGAAAAAGATGATAAAAAGAACCAGGTAGTGGTTGTGGACGAGTGTTACCATGATTGTCAAGGACCACAAGAGCCACAAATGATTTTGTTGAAAGATACAATTCAACTCTATTCTAGTGATGGTATGCATTGTTTTGATTACGGTGCTACGCATTTAAATTATTAGTGCTTATTAGGCAAAGAAAATGAACTTGGAACTGAGGCGTTAGGATTACCTCTGGTCATAGATACTCTGACGAGAGAGTCAATTCCTATTTCATATGCATATAAGTGTTGTCTTTTGAAAATAGGAGAAAGAGAACTCGAGGTTAACCTTATCGAGTTAGGAATGAATGAATTTGATATTATCTTTGGGGATAGATTGGTTAGTTGCTTACCATGCCAAGAAAAATGGCTTTAAGAAGGAAGTGTATTTCAGGTTACCATCTGGAGAAGAGTTTTATGACCAAGAATTGAATCCTAGACCCCAAGTGAACTTTATTTCGGAGATGAAAGCCCGAATGATGTTAAGAAAAGTATGTGAAAGTTTTTAGCCAATATTAGTGAGAGGGATAAGAAAGAAGTGCGTATAGAACCTCTTTCAGTGATCAGAGATTTCAAGGACGTGTTCCCGAGAATAATTGCACGGAATGCTTGCCGAGAAGAGAAGTGGAATTCTCTATAGATTTGGCACCGAAACCGCACCAATATCTAAGGCACCGTCGAATAGCGGCGGCTTAACTTAAGAGGCTGAAGGAACAATTACAAGAACTATTGGATAAATGTGTGATTGTATCCATTGATGATGTGTTTGGTATATTCGAGAGACTAAGGGGAGCATAAAGAGCACGTGAGGTTAGTGCGGCAAATTCTGAAAGAACAACAATTGTATGCCAAATTCAAGAATTACGAATTTTGGCTAGAGAAAGTGGCATTCTTAGGACATGTGATATCTAAGGATGAAGTTGCAGTGGATCCAACAAAACTAGAAGCTATAGTGAATTAGGAAAGACCAACCACAGTTAGTGAGATAAGAAATTTCTTGGAATTGGCTAGTTACTATAGGAGATTCATTGAAGGATTCTCTAAGTTGCCAGGACCGTTAATTAGATTAACGCAGAAAGAGACAAGGTTAGTTTGGTCAGAAGAATGTGAAAAGAATTTTCAGGAACTGAATCAAAGATTAGTCTCTGCACCAGTTCTTCCGTTACCATCTGGATCAGACGGAGTTGTAATTTATAGCGATGCTTCGCTTAAAGGATTAGGCTGCGAGAAGAATTACCCGACTCATGATTTAGGGTCAGTAACAGTGGTGTTTGCATTAAAGATTTGGAGACATTACTTGTACGGAACGACTTGTCAGATTCATACGTATCATAAGGGTATTAAGTATATTTTCACCCAAAAGGAACTTAATATGAGGCAAAGGAGATGATTATAATTACTTAAAGATTATGATTGTACCATTTTGTATCACCAGGGAGGCCAATAAGGTGGCCGATGCATTGAGTAGGAAGAATAGGGGAACCTTAGCGGCATTAATTTCTAAGGGGGTAAGTGCGTGGAATAACGTTGAGGGTTCAAACTTAGCAGCGCGAGTTAGAGGGTATCTAGCTCAGTTAATTGTTCAACCTACTTTTTTAGAGAGAGTTAAGGAGGCTCAAGGTGTAGACGATGAGAGAGATGTCCTCATGGGCAAAGGACAAGGCAAAGATCTTCGTATGGACGAAGATGGGATCTTAAGGTATAAGTCGGGAATTTGGGTACCAGACAACCGAGACAAAAAGCGAGAGATCTTACAAGAATCACACTATTTGAAATTTTCTGTTCATACCAGGAATACCAAGATGTATAGGAATTTGCGAGAATCGTTTTGGTGGAACAACATGAAAGGAGACGTGGCTGAGTTTGTGGCAAGATGTTTGGTGTGTCAGCAAGTGAAGAGTGAACACCAAGCACGGGGGTTACTACAATCGTTACCTATTCCGTAATGGAAGTGGGATCATATAGCGATGGATTTAGTTGTTGGACTACCAAGGACACCGACAGTCAAAATGCCATTTGGGTGATAGTAGGCAGATTAACAAAGTCGGCACACTTCTTAGCGATCAAAGTGACAGATTCATTAGAAGTTGGCTAAACCGTATATTGACGAGATTGTACGACTACATGGGATTCCAGCTTTCGATAGTATCGCATAGGACGCAAGGTTTACATCGAAATTCGAAGCTTACAACAAGCATTGGGAACGGAGTTGACAATGAGTACAACTTTTTATCCACAGACGGATGGACAGTCGGAGAGAACAATCCAAACTTTGGAAGATATGCTAAGGGCTACGTCGTTAGATTGGCAAGGCACTTGGGACGAACACTTATCTCTAGTGGAGTTCGCATACAACAATAGTTTTCATGCGAGTATTGGAATGGCTCCATATGAGGCACTTTATGGGCGAAAGTGTAGATCGCCTACTTGTTGGGATGAAGTAGGTGAACGGAAATTGACGAGGACGAGACTAGTCCAAGTAAGCTGCGGACAAGGTACAACAGATTCGTAAATGGTTGTTAACGGCCAGAGTAGGCAGAAATCTTACGCAGACAACCGACGACGCGACCTAGAATTTCAAGTGGGAGATCATATATTTTGAAGATTTCACCAACCAAAGGTGTCATGAGGTTTGGTATAAAAGGAAAGTTGAGTCCAAGGTACGTAGGACCATTTGAGATCTTGGATAGAGTTGGAAAGGTGGCATATCGATTAGCCTTACCACCTGTACTTGCTGGGGTACACAATGTATTTCACGTATCCATGTTAAGGAAGTATATGGCAGATGCAAGTCATGTAATTGAATATAAGCAGCTAAGGCTTCGGACGGATTTGAGTTATGACGAGAAACCAATTAAGATTGTGGACCGGAAGGACCAGAATCTGCGAAGGCGAGTCATACCGTACGTGAAGGTACAATGGAGCAACCACTCAGAACGTGAGGCGACATGGGAGCTCGAAAGCGAAATGAGGGAAATGTATCCCGATCTTTTCGAAAATTAAGGTACTGTGAATGTGTGCCCAAATTTTGTTTTGTTGGATTCACGCGAGTTTGAAGACATCCGAGTTATTTGAAAAAAACGGAGTCGCCACGCCATTTTGATTACCTCAAAACTTTGAAAAAATGGTTTTATGGGTTCGGAGGTTAAGTTACCCCTTGGGAAGAACGTTTGGCGTTCACCCAAGGTGCCTTGCCGGAGCAAGTCTCCCATGATTTCATTAATCGTGCTTGCTTGCGTGCTTTCTTGTATGCATGTGTTTGAAAATAAGGAGGGAATGTCCCAAGTTGTCTTCCGGACGTACAAACCATTTATTGGTTGTCGCTCGAGATTTCTTGGATTTTATGTATTCGGGATTATGATCCCGTCCTCATCTTATGACTTGTGATCATCGCATTTTAACCTCGGGACCCTCGGGACTTGCGTGATCGAGAGAATGAATCTCTTTTGGTCAAATATGAGGTTATTTAGAAAAGGAGGATCCTTAGCCCATCAATCCTACGCTTTAAGACGGTCGAGCTCGTATAGAGGCTTCATACTCTTTCTTAAGCGATAATTGGAGATATAGGGTTCAAGGTTGTCCCTTTCTAAAGAAGTCGTGAACCTTTAATGGAAGGAACGATGCAAAGATGAGAACTTTTACACCGGTCCGTTCCAAGGTTGCTAATGGGGACATGGGGGGAATGCATGTAAAAATGATACTTTAGTGAAAAGATGGCATTTTTGGTTTGAAAATGATGCATTTGATTGCAATTGGATGCTTTTTATGTAAAGAAATGATCTTTGTGCAAAGAGTGCATCTTTAATGTGAAAAGGGATTTTAAATGGAAAAGGAATTATTTTAATGCATGAAAAATGGGATTTAGGTGCAAAGGATGCACCTTTATGTATGAGAATGGTATTTTAATGAAAAGATGACATATTATGTACATAGATATTATCTAAACATCAGGTATTAGCATTATGGGGGTTAACATCAGATTACACTCTTGAAACCTGTGAAGCTTCGAAATCCGGCTACTTATGTCGCGTGACATAGGCCGCCTATGTCGCGCGACATAACTAGCCATTTGGCAGAGGCTTTACAAACCGAGATTTGCGTGAGGTAACAAGGCACCAAAATGGTCAAGTTACTTCACAAACAAATCTCAGGGAGCATATTTATCAATAATGAACACTTCAAGAGGGTGTGGATATGAGGGATCCACACTCATCTTGAGTGTTCATGCAAAACCAAGCCAAACCGGGGCTTTTATAGGAAATGTAATGAAATCAGATGTGGATCTATGAAATATGAAGCTAAAGCATGCAACTTTATTCAGAATATCACATTATTAAAGCATTTAGCATAGAGATTCCATGTATGATGAAGATAAGGAAAGGAAATGGGTAGAAAATCGTTACCCTTGAAGACCACGACCCTCTATATCAAGTTAGATATAGGGGCCTTCAAAACAGCAGCTTCTGGGGATGGGATTGAGCCTTCGTTTCTTGAGAATCCTTGGTTCTTGGTGTGTGTATGAAGTGAAGTGTGTGTGGGATTGATTTGGGAGGATTAGTGGATATTTTGGGGGTATATGAAGAGGGAGGAGGCTTCTGGGCGTGTTTCCTATAGAGGGGGACTGAGGGGTGGAAGAGGTGTGTGTAAAATGAGAGGCGAAGGCCTCTATTTATAGGTCAAGCCAGATGGGGCTTGTTATGTCGCACGACATAACAAGCCATAATCGTTTCCTTCTAGAAACATGCAAGGTGGCATGGTTCTAGAACTTTTCCTGGCTGGTTATGTCGCACGACATAAGTAGCCACATGCAGTTCCTTCTAGAAACATGCAAGGTGGCAGGTTTCTAGAAGGTTTCATGGCCTATTATGTCGCACGACATAAGTAGCCACATCTGGATCCTTCTAGAAATATGCAAGGTGGCAGTCTTCTAGAAGGGAATTCCTCATGAAATAAAAACGTGTTTCTTTGGCTCCAAGCAGTCTCTTATCCCCTTAGGTGATTTGAAACAGCTCCGGAATTGTTCCTAACTCTAGGAAAGTCCGGGAATTACCTAAAACTTGCCGGAATTGCCGGAAACTTAACCGGAAGGCATGAGCCGATTTGGGTACTTACGAAGCCCTCGGCAACGTCACTTGCAGGGCGAGTGGGGTTGTCGATAGAAAAGGATCCAATCTGGCGAATGCCGAGACGGATTGGGTGACCAAGTTGGTCGAGTGGCTGGACCTTTTATGAAAGGCTACCTACGTATCCCGGAGGAATCAAGCCATAATCGTAGTTCGAGCATCACTAGATAGGTTAAGGACGATGTCTCGGATCCTTGAAGTTTTTGACAATTAATGGAGGTTGTCACCTGACATTATTTCATTCTAACGGAAGCTAAAGCTTACGGCGCTATCTCTTTATGACGGAGATAGAGGGAGCTAAAGCTAGATGACGTTATTTCTTTATGACGGAAATAACGGAGACTAAAGCTTACGGCGCTATCTCTTTATGACGGAGATAGAGGGAGCTAAAGCTAGATGACGTTATTTCTTTATGACGGAAATAACGGAGACTAAAGCTTACGGCGCTATCTCTTTATGACGGAGATAGAGGGAGCTAAAGCTAGATGACGTTATTTCTTTATGACGGAAATAACGGAGACTAAAGCTTACGGCGCTATCTCTTTATGACGGAGATAGAGGGAGCTAAAGCTAGATGACGTTATTTCTTTATGACGGAAATAACGGAGACTAAAGCTTACGGCGCTATCTCTTTATGACGGAGATAGAGGGAGCTAAAGCTAGATGACGTTATTTCTTTATGACGGAAATAACGGAGACTAAAGCTTACGACGCTATCTCTTTATGACGGAAATAACAGAGACTAAAACTAGATGATGTTATTTTTTTATGACGGAAATAACGGAGACTAAAACTAGATGATGTTATTTCTTTATGACGGAAATAACAGAGACTAAAACTAGATGACGTTATTTCTTTATGACGGAAATAACGGAGACTAAAACTAGATGACGTTATTTCTTTATGACGGAAATAACGGAGACTAAAACTAGATGACGTTATTTCTTTATGACGGAAATAACAGAGACTAAAACTAGATGACGTTATTTCTTTATGACGGAAATAACGGAGACTAAAACTAGATGACGTTATTTCTTTATGACGGAAATAACAGAGACTAAAACTAGATGACGTTATTTCTTTATGACGGAAATAACAGAGACTAAAACTAGATGACGTTATTTCTTTATGACGGAAATAACGGAGACTAAAACTAGATTTACGGAGACTAAAACTAGATGACGTTATTTCTTTATGACGGAAATAACAGAGACTAAAACTAGATGACGTTATTTCTTTATGACGGAAATAACGGAGACTAAATTTTGACGAACGTCGAAAACGTCAAAAATAAAATTCCAACTCAACTATCTACAATTGATTTGTAAATAGGGTAAGTCGGGTCGAACCACAGAGACACAAAATTTAAAGTGTAGGAATTACTGCTAGAACAAAAAGTTGTAACGTGAAGGAGTTGTTTGGTTTGTTTTAAAACTAAATTTTCTACGAAAATTAAGTAGAGTTTGATTGTAGAAGATTTCAATAATAAGGAGACTAATTCCCGGAATTGGCTTCACAAGTTATGTTCAAATTTCACATTTCATCAATCAAAGTACACTTGGGGTTTTGTTCTTACGAAAATATGATTGGGACACTTCGGCGGGTGATTTGCAATCAAGTGTTTCTAACTAATCTACTCCCTTGGCCCGTTCATAGATTAGCTAAAAACCCATTGTAGAACTTAAGAACATAAAATAAACCACAATTCTTATGAATCTTTTGGCGAGGATTCAACAAATTGTGAAAATCAAGCCAAGACTAATTTCAATTGTAAATTTGGCGGTTCGCAATTGAGATTCTAAACAATTCAAGAACAATTATTTGATCAAGACAAAAGTTCTAAAATTTCATTAAAAACAACTTGATTATCCCAAGTACTACTAAGATAAAAAATGAAAAGTAAAACTTAAAACATAAAATGTTACCTCCAATTCCAAGAACTAAAAGCTTAGTTAGCCATGGAAAAGTAAGAACACCAAGAAAATCTTAGGAAATTCTGCAGAAAAACTCTCTCTAGCTAAGGGAAGAAAAATGACAAGCTACTTATATGAGTTCTCTAAAAAAAACAATAAAAGAAACTAATTAACTAAATAATAATTGTCTTCTTCTAAAAACCCCCAGCTGCAATTAAAAGTCTTAATTAAAACCCATGATCAGCCACAATTAATAACCATTAGTTAATTCCCATCACTGCTCCAATCCGGCTGTTACTGTCTTCAAAACGCCACGTGGGCGGTCGCCCACAACACCCCTGGGCGGTCGCCCAGTCCTCCAGAAACATTTTGTCTTCACAGCAACTACTCATGCGCGGCCGCCCACACTACACTGCGCGGTCGCCCACACTGGCAGAAGGATTTTGGCCTCACCATTTGTTCTCCTGAGCGGCCGCCCATAAGCACCTGAGCGACCGCCCACAACTGCAGATTGTTATGGTCATTTTCTTCTCTTTTCTTGGCCCAGCTTCCATTCCATTAGGCCCAACTGCATTTGGCCCAGCTTCTTCCTTTTGCCCCCATTTGAATTCCGTCCGTCCCACAATTGCGATGTCCCATTTTCCACTTGATTTGTTCACCAATTGCTTCCAATTTCCAAACTAGAACCACTGGAACTAAAAACACTAAAAACTTCCATTAAATAAACAAAACTCAAGGATTAAGCAAATAATAAGTTCAAAAAGTAGTCAATGGATGAGTGTAAAACTCACTCATCAAATACCCCCAAACTTAGACATTTGCTAGTCCTCGAGCAAACACTAAAACAAACTAAACCCAAAATAACTAAACAAACAAAAATTAGAAACAAACTACTCTCACAAATAATTAACTATGTCCCTACATTCTTGCATTCCCCACAATTGCATAAATCACCAAACACCATCAACCGCAGGATAATATTTTCCACAATGCAAGTATCAATATATTTTCCAATAATTGTAACACATTACTTAACCATTATAATTACATCATAAATCTCTTTATGCATTACATCTTTCTCTTATTCACAACCATGATCCATATTTTACAAAGCTAAGTACACCAACCATCTCTTATTTTATTGACTTTATTTATCAAGCAACAACACCTTTAAGCATAAAACATGAATACTCCCAAGAAACAACTACACCCCCCCCCCAAACTTGATTTTTTTAGCAACTTTTTAAAATCATCTACCCTTCAAGTAGGGGACACTGTAGCAGCGAACTCCATGCCCCTAATACTAAGTAGAGATTTATTTAAAAGTTTTGAGAGTTGACCACTTCGGTATCGAGCTTGATACGGACCATCACGGCGGTAAAGCTCTTCCTCCATAACGCTACTGCATACCCAGAAATCTGGTTAAGCTAGAATAATCCCTAACCAATTAATCTACGCGTCTGGAGGTCTCACCGAGTACACTTTGCATTGCCATTGCTCTCAATATTTTTTTTTTTTCTCTTTTTTTTTTTTTTTTTTTCAAGATCACAAGGGGGGGAATTCCATTCACATCAAGGGAATGCTCATCTCAAGACTTGCCTAATGTTGCTATTTGACACATAAATTCATTAACTTAAAAGATGATGGTGTACTCTAATCTTTATAAAAATTGGATCAAAAATTATCAACAAAGAGCAAATTTCCAAGAGTACACACAAAATGCAACCAAGAGATTTAAGACATAATCATAACTCTTAAGTAAGATACCACAATTAAACAAAAATATACCAACACTTGCGTCCACAAACTATCACACACAACTATCCTCACTAGCGGTCACCATCAAATCTCATGCAAATATGGGGAACATCAAGAATGTTAATGATTCTATGAACAACAAAGGACATAGCTAACCATTTTTCAAAAAAATTTTTTTTTTTTTTTTTTTTTTCAAAACAATAAAGCATATACAAACAACCAAGTACCCCACACCCCCAAACTTAAAATATGCATTG
Source organism: Adenophora triphylla var. japonica (assembly GCA_022495995.1). Classification (NCBI taxonomy): domain Eukaryota; kingdom Viridiplantae; phylum Streptophyta; class Magnoliopsida; order Asterales; family Campanulaceae; genus Adenophora; species Adenophora triphylla. The sequence continues at coordinate 601,082 of JAFEMH010000771.1, forward strand.
TCCCTAATGCACAAAATAAAAGAAAGGATAAGGGGTACCTTCAACCACCAACTACCTCCAGAATTGGTCCCAAGGACCCACCGAGCCACTTCCGCTCGATTCAGTGCCAAAGTCTTTGCTTCTTTTGTTATTCTTCTTGACCTTCTTCTTCTTCTTTGCTCCTCCCAAGTACCCCATCCACTCATCTGCTCCGGGGTACGGTGTCGTGGCGGTTGGTATGGGATGTGCTGAGGCGGTGGAGGAGGAGGAAGCCTGTGCCTCATCTCCTGGAACATCTCCGATTGCGCATCCTCCATACGCTGCCTCCACATACTGGCAGCATAAAACTCCTCAGTAGCCATCGACTGGAGCTGTCTCTGGCTCTCCTCCATACCCACTAACCGCTGATCCATAATCTCATAATGCCCCCGGAGCTGCCTGATTTCCTCGGATAGAGCATCTACATGGCCTCCCACATAGTAGGCCGCCTCCGTAGGAGTAAACTCATGCTCCTCCATATCTTCATCCTCCTCATTCCCTCTCACTCCCCTAGACGAACCTTCACCCGGCTGTAAGTGAGCATGCCCCTTTATAACCAGGGACCTCTTACTAACAGCTGTCCCGCTCGACACAATGTCCCTCACAATCCGCAACCGAGGAAAACTCACTCCCCTCCTCTCTATCAATCCAGATATCAACAATGGAAAATTAAAAGTGCATCGCCCGATAGTCCTAATGGTGTTCACTATCTCCCTTGACATTGCCCGTCCCGTATTGAACCTTTGACCGGTCAACACCATATTCATTAACAATGCTCTCCTCCAATGCACATCATTGTAGTGCGAAGTGGGCATTATGCGCTCACAAATAAAGCGGTGCAGAGCCCGCATTCTCAAATCCATGTCTCGCGCCTTTTTCACATTCCCATTCCGCAACAATGCTACATCAATATTAACAAAATACGGCTCCAACATATGGAGGTTACCCGCCACATTCGATTCCATGATCTGTGCATTAGAGTGATAATCACACACCTCAGGCGATGCCATCCCATAGTAGGTATTGATATCTTCAGCATTATAGTACACATTATTTCCTCTCACCCAACCAAACTTCCTCACTTGCCCTTCCTCAAACGCATTGGCATAAAATTCCCGCACCAACACTTTCGACCCTTTATTGGAAGGACGTCTCGCCAAGTTACCCCAGCCATACATTGCAAAAATGCCATCCAACTCAAGTTCCGCGGGGTTAAATTTATTTTCCACAGCAAATCCTTTGGTTGAGTATTTTTCAAAAAATGACTGCGCTTTAGCACCCACAAACCTTGTTTCATCAAACTCAACCACCGGTTCCGGGACAGGGGCATTTCTTCGTCTAGACATTTTTAAATAAACACCCACAAATTTCCACACTAGACACTAAGAAAATGGAATTGAAAACCTTACTTGCCCTGAAAAATTCGCCGGAAAAGTCACCGGAATCTCGCCGGAATTCCGCCGGAAAAGATGAAGATGAACTTGGAAGAAGACTCCTTCTTTGAACAACTGATTTCCACACCAACCCTTTCACCTTTGTGCTTCAAAATCAAATCTTTTTTTCAACCTTTCCAACCTTGCAACCTTTTCAAAATCACTTCAAGATTCTTGCTTAACAATGGTGATTTGGGTTGAATCTTGGTTAAGGGGGTTGGGTATGGTGGGGGAAGAGAAATTAGGGAAGAAATTTTGGAGGATTTGAGTGATTTGGGAGAGAATTTTTAGAGAGATGAAGAGGGGGAACCGGGTCTTAAGAGAGAGAAAGAGGAGAGGGCTTTTGAATTTTTGAAATAAAGGAGGAGGATAACGGCGGAGGACTTTTAGGGCAAATTTTGACGCCCATTTCGCCTTGTGGGCGGTCGCTCACTGTCCCATGTTTCAAAATTTCCCGGGCGGTCGCCCACCGGTCGCCCGTCCAGCATCAATCATTTACATCTCCAATGTGGGCGGTCGCTCACTCCTACAGGCGGTCGCCCACCAGCAAGTTCTATCTTTTTGTTCCACCGGCACAGGCGGTCGCACACACCATCTGGGCGGTCGCCCACATGCACGATAGCATCACACTCTTTACAAGCCAAGCATGGGCGGTCGCCCTCAACACCGTGGGCGGTCGCCCACATGTCCGATGGAATTTTCCTGGCCAACCACCTGCACAACACCAAGCAAGCAAACACCAAGCATAACATCCATTGATATATTACAATTCGACCCATATTTTGACCGCACTTTCGCTGCCTACGTCCCCATTGCTGTGGGCGGACTACCCATCAACAATAGGCTCAGGTCACCGTAGTTCGACACGTTCCCGAAATACAAAAAAAAACAAAGCTTTTTTTTTTTTTTTTTTTTTTTTATATATAAAGCAAACAATAAAATGGAAATAAAATGAAAACTAAGACTCTCCACCCCCAAACTTAATGATTACTTTGTCCTCAAAGTGATGAAAACAAAGAAAAAATTAAATTTAAGGGTACTACAATACACTACTTACCTTGGGTTGCCTCCCAAGCAGCGCTTTTGTTTAACGTCGTTAGCTCGACGGAATGACTTCCTCAACGCTTACGGATCCTTCAACTCAATCCTCTCAACATCCTTCGATCCCAAAGCTCCATCCAAATAAGGTTTCACTCTTTGTCCATTAACCTTGAACCTATTCTTCGTAATCGGATTCACCAATTCCACGGCTCCATGAGAGTATACATTCACCACCTCAAACGGACCACTCCAACGAGAACGTAACTTTCCCGGGAAAAGCTTCAATCTTGAATCGAACAATAGCACCTTGCTTCCCGGAATAAGTTCCTTATGCAAAATCTTTTTGTCATGGTACCTTTTCGTTCTTTCCTTGTACAACCGGGAGTTCTCATATGCCTCCAACCGATGCTCTTCAAGCTCATTCAAATGAAGTAACCTTTGCTCACCGGCTAGTTGCAAATCCATATTCAACTCCTTGATTGCCCAAAATGCTTTATGCTCAATCTCCACCGGCAAATGACAAGCTTTCCCAAAGACTAGCCGGTAAGGACTCATTCCAATTGGCGTTTTGTAGGCGGTACGGTACGCCCACAATGCATCATTTAACCTCAAGGCCCAATCCTTCCTGTTTGGCTTCACCGTCTTTTCAAGAATGGCCTTTATTTGCTTGTTACTCACTTCCACTTGCCCGGAAGTTTGGGGATGATACGCGGTTGCAACCTTGTGATTCACCCCATACTTCTTCATGAGTGCTCCAAAAATTTTGTTGCAAAAGTGAGAACCACCATCACTTATAATCGCCCTTGGAACGCCAAACCTACTAAAAATCACATCTTTGACAAACTTGACAACAATATTAGCATCGTTAGTCCGGGTAGGAATTGCTTCCACCCACTTTGACACATAATCCACCGATACTAAAATGTACTCAAAACCACATGAAACAACAAAAGGACCCATAAAATCTATGCCCCATACGTCAAACAAATCCACAACCAAGTTATTCGTGAGAGGCATTTCATCCCGCTTACCAATGTTACCGGTTCTTTGGCACCTGTCACAACTTTTACTAAAAATGTATGCATCTTTAAAAAGACTTGGCCAAAAGAAACCCGATTGTAACACCTTTTGAGCGGTTTTCTTTCCACTAAAATGACCTCCACAATGCAATTCATGACAAAAAGAAAGAACATTTTGTTGCTCATTTTCATGAATGCATCTACGAATAACCATATCGGGACCATGTTTAAACAAATATGGGTCATCCCAATAATATTGCTTAACCATTGACAAAAATCTTTTCCTCTCTTGACTTGAAAAATCTGGATTTAGAACCCCCGTAGCCAAAAAATTTACAATGTCGGCATACCAAGGTTCACAATCCTTAACACCAAATAACTGCTCATCGGGGAAATTTTCATTCAAAGGAATTTCACTCACACACCCCTTTTCAAGTCTAGACAAGTGATCCGCCACAACATTCTCACAACCCTTTTTGTCTTTGATGGAAATATCAAATTCTTGTAAAAGTAACATCCATCTTAACAATCGGGGTTTGGCATCTTGTTTGGACAGCAAATAACGTAATGCAGCATGGTCCGAATAAATAATCACTTTAGATCCAAGCAAGTAAGAACGGAATTTTTCCAAAGCAAATACCACCGCCAAGAATTCCTTCTCGGTTGTAGTATAGTTCAATTGAGCATCATTCAACATTCTACTTGCATATTGGATCACATGTGACTTTTTATCGATTTTCTGACCCAAAACTGCACCCACCGCAAAATCGGATGCATCACACATTATCTCAAAAGGTTGAGTCCAATCCGGACCCACAAGAATAGGGGCTGAAGTCAATTTCTCCTTCAACAAATTAAAAGAATTGAGACATTCTTGGTCAAAGACAAATTCCGTCTCTTTAGCAAGCAAGTTTGTTAACGGCTTACAAATTTTAGAAAAATCTTTTATAAAACGCCGATAAAAACCCGCATGACCAAGAAAGCTACGAATTCCCTTAACATTTGTTGGCGGAGGCAATTTAGATATTATCTCAATTTTTGCCTTGTCAACTTCAATCCCTTTTCTTGAGACCAAATGACCCAACACAATTCCATGCTTAACCATAAAATGACTTTTTTCCCAACTTAAAGTTAAATTGGTATCACAACATCTTTTAAGAACCAAAGTCAAATTATCTAAGCATGCATCAAACGAATTACCATATAACGAAAAATCATCCATAAATACCTCAACAAACCTACCAATCATCTCGGAAAAGATCGACATCATGCACCTTTGGAATGTAGCAGGAGCATTGCATAAACCGAAGGGCATCCTCCGATATGCAAATGTTCCAAAAGGGCATGTAAATGTGGTCTTTTCCTGATCTTCCGAGCAATGGGAATCTGATTATAACACGAAAAACCATCTAAGAAACAATAATACTCTTGACCACCACCTCTCTAGAATTTGGTCAATAAATGGCAAAGGAAAGTGATCCTTTCTAGTCGCCGCATTAAGTTTTCGGTAATCGATAACCATGCGTTGACCAGTGACCATTCTAGTAGGCAAAAGCTCATTATCCTCATTCTTAACAACAGTAATTCCGGATTTTTTAGCAACCACATGAACAGGACTTACCCACTTACTATCGGAAATAGGATAGATAATACCCGCATCCAACAGTTTCAAGACTTCTTTTCTTACCGCTTCAAGCATGTGCGGATTCATCCTCCTTTGATTCTGCCGGACTGGCTTGGCATCATCCTCCATATGGATTTTGTGCATACACATGGTTGGGCTAATTCCTTTTATGTCCGTAATGCTCCAACCAAGTGCGGACTTGTGTCGCTTCAACACATCCAACAACCTTCTTTCCTGCAATTCTGTTAAGTCCGAAGCAATAATAACAGGCAAAGAATCATTTGCACCAAGAAAAGCATACTTTAAGCTAGATGGAAGTTGTTTAAGATCCAATTCGGGAGGAGAGACAATAGATGGCAAATGCTTAGGATTAAAATTACCTAAAGATTCTAGAGGAACCTTTTCAGTAATTTCCTCCATAACATCCATCTCAGCAAGAATGGCCCTCGCCTCATTTTGATCAAAAACACCTTCCATAACTAACTCATCCACAAACTCAGAAACAAGAGAGCCCTCAACATCATGCTCAAATAACACGTAATTTTCAGCAACATCACAAAATAAACACTCATTAACCTCATATGGCTTTTTCATGGAATCAAAGATAGAGAAATTAACAATTTCATCCATGACAGTTAAAGACAAACTTCCATCTTTCACATTAATCACCGCATCCGCGGTAGCCATAAAAGGTCTCCCCAACAAAATAGGGACATCATTCACATCTTTAGAATCTCTCTCCATATCAAGAACCACAAAATCAACCGGGATAATTAGTTTATCAACTTGAACTAAAACATCTTCTACTATTCCCTTTGGATATTTGACCGAACGGTCCGCAAGTTGCAAGGTCATAGTAGTAGGTTTTAGTTCACCCAACCCAAGCTCCACAAACAAAGAATAAGGCAACAAGTTAATGCTAGCTCCTAAATCTAACATTGCCCTCACTTTCTTAGAGTCCCCCAAAGAAATCATCACATTAAAACTACCGGGTCTTTAAGCTTAGGAGGCAAATTCTTTTCAAAAACAGCACTAACTTGGTCCGAAACCACAATTTTTTCGTTCGGAGCATACTTTCTTTTATTTGTGCTCAATTCCTTGAAAAATTTAGCATAGGAAGGAATATTTTTAATTACATTGAGCAAAGGCAAATTTACATTCACCTTAGAAAGCATGTCATACAACTCTTTAAATTGTGTTTCGACCTTATTCTTGACCAATCTCCCGGGAAAAGGAACAGGAGGCACATAAGGCTTAAGAGGTGGAGTTGGAAGTTTCTCCTCGGGAGTCACTTCAACTCGTTCCTCAACCACCACTTCACTCTCATGCATTTTGTTATTATCTATAGGAGAAGGAGAAGAGTGTACCTCCTGAAGAGTCTTACCACTCCTCAGGGTGACGGCCTTTGCTTGTTCCGGTTGACTCGGTAGTGTACCCGGATTGTGCTTTTGGAGTGCCTCGGCAATTTGACCCATCTGATTTTCAAGCTTTTTCAGGGAAGCTTCTTGGTTCCCCATTCGTTGGTCCATGATCACTTGATTCTGTTGAGCGGCTTGAATGAATTTCTGCAACGTTTCCTCCACACTTGGCCTTGCAGGCCCTTGTTGCTGCGACTGTTGCATTTGCGGTTGGTATTGTTGCTGAAATTGACCCTGCCCTTGATTTCCTCCCCAAGAGAAATTGGGATGATTCCGCCAACCCGGATTGTAAGAGTTGGAAAACGGATCATTCCTCACTCTTGGTTGAAAAGCGTTCATTGCATTTGCTTGCTCAAGAAATTCGGAATTGGTCTCTCAATGGGCATCCCATAATATCATGGGAGTTCACATTACAAATTACACAACTCGTGCCCGAACTTCCCTCTCCTTGATTTCGCCCTTGGTTTTGACCTTGACTTTGAGCCGTCATCATTCCCATGAAATTCTTCATTTGAGTAGTCAATGCCGAAACTTGTTGCGCTAGAACATCATTGGACTCAACTTCATAGACACCTTTTCTTCCTCCTCTCACACTTTTCTCGCTGCGAATTCATGCCAAGTCTCTCATATAAGGCTCTAGTTTCATCCGCAGTTTTCTCACCCATAGCACCCCCGGCTGCATTATCCACTTGGGCTTGACCTTGTTGAGTCAACCCATCATAGAAGGCCTGATTTAAGAGGGCTAAAGGAAACCCATGATGAGGACATTGGACTAGCAACATCTTGAATCGATCCCAAGCTTCATGAAAAGCTTCACCCGGCTCTTGATTGAAAGACATTATCTTGGACCTCAAGTCGGATGTCTTTTGATGAGAGTAAAACTTTGCCATGAACTTGTTGTAGACTTCCGTCCAAGTGTTAAGAGAGGCCGGAGCAAGTGCCATAAACCATGTCTTGGCAGCATCCTTCAACGTATAAGCGAAGCACCTCATTCTCAATCGCTCTTCGGTTAGTTGCCCCAATGGAAAACCTTGCACGGTGCTATAGAACTCTCTCATGAAGGTAATTGGGTCTTCCGACGCCATCCCATGAAATGAAGGGAGCATGTTGAAATGGAGGTTCTTCAACTCATAACTCCTTGCTGCTTGTGGGAGTACAATGCATGATGGAGATGGTTCAATCACCGGGCGTGCAAAATCACCCATCATTTGTGGTTCCGCCATTTTCACTTCTTCTTCAGAATCGGAAATCTCGGACTGTTGAGAGTAAAACCGAATCACTTTCTGTATCACTTGGTTCCGGGTGCTTCCTCTTGTTGACGCGATGAATGTTGTGGTCAATTGGTAACAACTCGGGTTGTAGTGACCTACGACCAAACATTCAAATCTGCAACACCAAGTTAAAACAATACCAAAAAAAAATATATACACAAAATACTATTCACACTAGCAAATAATTAAAACCACTTTAAATTTCACGTCCCCGGCAACGGCGCCAAATTTTGACGAACGTCGAAACGTCAAAAATAAATTTCCAACTCAACTATCTACAAATGATTTGTAAATAGGGTAAGTCGGGTCGAACCACAGAGACACGAATTTAAAGTGTAAGAATTATTGCTATAACAAAAAGTTGATAAAGTGAATGATTTGTTGATTTGTTTAAGACTAAGATGGTTGCAAAAATTACGAAAAAATGATTATAAAAGATTTTTAGAATAAGGAGACAATTCCCGGAATTGGTTTCACAAGTTATGCTCAAGTTTCACAATTCATCAATCAAAGTATACTTGGGGTTTTTGTTCTTACAAAAATATGATTGGAACACTTTGGCGGGTGATTTGCAATCAAGTGTTCCAAATTAATCTATTCCCTTGGCCCGTGCATAGATTAATTCGGAACCCAATTAGAACTTAAGAACAATACAAGGAAAACCACAATTCTTATGAATCTTTTGGCGGAGATTCAATGAATTGTTACTATCAAGTTAAGTCTAATTTCAATTATGAATTTGGCGATTCACAATTGAAATTCCCAAGTAATTCAAGAACAATTATGTGATCAAGATAAGTATTCTAAAATTCAAGTAAAAGCAACTTGACAATCCCAAGTAATACAATGATAAAGATGAAAAATAAAACTTAAAACATAATTGTTACCTCCAATTCCAAGAACAAAGAAATTAGTTATCCATGAAAAAGAAGAACACCAAGACAATTCTAAGGAAATTCTGCATGATATATTCTCTAGCTATGGAAAGAAAAATGACAAGCTACTTATATGAGTTCTCTAAAAAAACAATAAAAAAAACTAATTAACTAAATAGTAATTGTCTTCTTCTAAAAACCCCCAGCTAGAATTAAAAGTCTTAATTAAAACCCATGAACAGCCACAATTAATAATCATTAGTTAATTCCCATCACTGCTCCAATCCGGCTGTTACTGTCTTCAAAACGCCTCGTGGGCGGTCGCCCACAACACCCCTGGGCGGTCGCCCACACTGGCAGAAGGATTTTGGCCTCACCATTTGTTCTCCTGAGCGGCCGCCCATAAGCACCTGAGCGACCGCCCACAACTACAGATTGTTATGGTCATTTTCTTCTCTTTTCTTGGCCAGCTTCCATTCCATTAGGCCCAACTGCATTTGGCCCAGCTTCTTCCTAGCTTCACTGGCCGGCCACCCTAATGCATGGCCCTTGTTTTGGCAAAAGCCTTGTGATGCTTTAGCCTTTCCTTCTTCCTTTTGCCCCCATTTGAATTCCGTCCGTCCCACAATTGCGATGTCCCATTTTCCACTTGATTTGTTCACAATTTTTCCCAATTTCCAACTTTGCACCACTGAAACTAAAAACACTAAAAACTTCCATTAAACAAACAAAACTCAAGGATTAAGCAAATAATAAGTTCAAAAAGTAGTCAATGGATGAGTGTAAAACTCACTCATCAACCTTCTTCCTGACAGCTAAGCTTCTCTCCTTAGCTGTCTGAGCTCTGTCCTGCTTTACCAACTCCCCCAATGTGTATACCCTTTCTACCTTACTCCTTCCCTTACTTGACTCTCCTTGATCAACTTTGATTGTCTTCCCAAAAAGCCTTATTCCTTCTCCCTCTTTACTGTCAATCTTTTCCCTGACAGCTACCTCCTTCATCTCTATATCTTCATCAACCCTTACTCTCTTGTTCTTACCCTTATCATTCACTCTCTCTGAACTTTCAACAATATTGAAAGTCTCCCTATCTATCTCCATCTCATCACTCATCAAATCATCCTCACTATTTTTCCCAAAGACCAATTGTTTTGCTGTTTGAGCCATAACCTTTGGATTAAACTTTGAAGAAAATCTTCCCATTTTTGTTTGTAAATCAATCTGAATAATTTTCCTCTGAAGTTTTCATTGTTTTATAGGCAAATTTTCACCTAGCTATCTCTGCATGCCATCATCATTCAAACTAGCTTAACTGTCAGAGATTTCTTTCAACAACTAGGTTAAAGCAACCTTTAAGTGATTTGATCGTGTTAATTGCTCACAATTGTCACTTCCTTCGCCGCCTCTTCCACTTCAAATCTCCTTGAAAAAGAGAATGTTCTTCTTGTGTTTTGTGGGAATTAATGTCTCAACGTGGGGAAGGGTAAAAAACCACTGTTCATATGAACAGTTACTTAACTTTGAAACCCCCAATGCTCATTAAAACCCACGTTCCACTCATCATTTATCTCTCTCTCTCTTTCGCAATCACCAAAATTCCTATTTCATTAATTCTCAGTTTAAAATTTGTCTCCTTCCCTCTCCAATCCACCATCGTATCTCTTCAACCCTAATTCTTTTTAGTCATCAATGGCAGACCCAAAAGCAATGTACCCAGATGCTCATGGTTATTTCATCAAACCTAATTTCTATGAGGCGAAGTTGGAATTCTCATCAAGGAACTTCTTGAGGTAAATGAATTACTTGATTTCATGGGAGCTAGACCTCCAATTTATGAAGAGTTATGCAGAGAGATTTATTTGGTTGGCAACGAAAACAGAGAGAACAACTCAATAACCGCCACCATAGATAATGTAAAGATCACCATTACTCAAGAAATGGTTAGCAAGGTCTATGGGATCCCAAATAGAGAAGATCTTTGTGAAAAATATTTGGGATAGAGGGTCGACAGTGAAGACAGCTTATGAGAAATTTCTTGGGATTAAGGTCCCCGACTTCAAGGTCGTTCAAGACAAAGCAATGGTGAAAAACAAAGATGATATCTTCAAATCAACCCTAATGGATGTGGTTAACAAAGCCATTGATGGCAGCAATCCTCATTTGATCAAATGGGATCAAATGAATGGAAGCAAATGCTAAGCTTGATGACCAAGAACACAACCGGTGCATTGTCCTTCTCCACAACTTTCAGGCGTCTCAACCTCTACTCTCAAGTTCAAAAACAAGGTGGGAAGATGAACAACTTCAGGTTTATGAGTGGAATTCTTCATGATCTAATCCCTAAGCTCAAAACTCCTCTACCCAAGAAGTGGTGAAGACGGTGAAGGCTGTCGAAACAAGATGTTTCAATGAAAACCTTTTCATTGAAACAAAAGAAAGGAATTGTTATGAAGGCTGGAGATATGAGCCTTGAAAGTTTCAAAGAAGCCCAAGAAAAGATGCTTGAAGAAACCAGAATAAAGATTGATCATTGGAAAGAGCTGATAGCATTGGCTACAAGTAGGAGAATAAAAAGAGGAGTAAAGACCAATGTCAAGAAAAGCTCGGAGTGCTAAAAGGACTGTGGTATCTCCTAGCAAGAAAAGCAAAAGCAAGGATGATCGGTAGGCGACAGCCAAGGAACCATATCTCCGATAGCCATGCTAAGGATGTTGAAGAAAGAGGTGATGTTGATAGCCATAGAGATGACACCATGGAGCAAACTCATGCCGGTGATGCCGATGTAGACCCTCAAGAACTCCAGCAGCCTATCAAATTGTCAAAAACACAAAGATAAAGGAAAGCATCCTCTGACAGCTATCCCTACAAAGCAGACAGTCACCAGATCTAAGGTACAACCCTCCTTATCCATTCCTTCTAAAACTTTGCCAAAGAAAAGAAAAATAGAAAAGAAAGCCCCCAAAGCCAAGAAAACCAAAATATCTACCCCTTCCATTTCCCCAAAATCCACTTCGTTAGTCCAAGAGTGGACAAGTCATCCACACCCGGCTCGGGTCATCGGTCGGCCATTGAAGCCATTCTTAAACTCAAAGAACCATCACGTAAGCAACCTTTAAGGGGAACATTGATGAGAATATCCTCCACCCGGCCTCAACAGTTAACCAAAATCCTGAAAGCAATTGATGCTATTGAATTGGATGGAAACCCTGACACTGAAAAGGCTGTTCTTTTGTATCTTGATGATATTCTAAGTGAAGAAGAATCTGTAATGGCCCTAGATGAACTCGAGACTTAGGTTTATGAAGAAAAGAAGTGGACCAGAGAGTCATCTAATAACCCCAAGGTGACGGCTATGAATGTAGATAGCCATACCTTCCCTTCCATTCCCGAGACCGAGCACAGTAAATGAAGCTGCCCCAACTGTTGAAATTGAAAGGGGGAATCTTGATAATACTTCTAAGGTCATTCAAAATCTCAAGAAGGTAGGAGTTGAGATTAATCCCATTCTTGTCTCAAAAGGAGAATCAATTGTGAATGCTTGCAAAGGCCTTGTGCTTGATGGAACTCAAGAAAATGTGGAAGCTATGATAGTTATCCTTGAGAAAAGGTTGGCCAAAAGTGAAGTAAGGGCAGCCTTGATTCTCCTTAAATCTCAATTCACTTCCAGTTCTCTTAATCAAAGTCTTGGCCAAACCTCTGAGTCAATCCCAACTGTTTCAACCCAACCCTCTCGCACCTTCCAAGCCAACTTCTCCAATCCCCGAAAATGAACCCGTTGAAGCCCCTCCTCATAGTCCAATACTTGCCGGACAAGGTCAAGATTTCTCGATAATGATCCAATTCTATCCGATCTGACGGCTATCCAAGCAGGTTCCATTCCTCCTTCTCAAAATCAATCCTTTCTTCCCAAGAAAGAACCCTGGATGCTTAGCTGTGGCATTGCTTTCTCTATTTCTTCCATCAAGACAAAGAAGAAAAGGGTTAGCCCATGTGTCTCATTTTCCAGACATTGTAAATCCCTTTACCTATCCAAAATCTTGGGAACTGTCAAGAAATGGGATGATTGTAGTGGCAAGAAACCTTGCAGGGTTAGTTTTCTTTGCCTATGAAAAATGGCAAGTGTCAAGAACCTCATCAACCTCCAACTTTGTTCACCAAATCCCATCATTCCCAAAGTTCATCACTCCCAATACTCTTCTTGATTGGGAAGTTCTTTTCAGCCAACTGATCTCTCCATCTCTCAATTCATGCCTGTATATGCCAAAGGGTCTAGTCTTCACCTTCTGCATTAACCTTGCAAAATCCTTTTTCCTTTCTCTGTTTGAACAAAAGTATGCCCTCATGCTTTTGATAAGCAAAATGGTCAACATCTTTCCCCCAACCCTTAATCCAGGAATTGAGCCCTACCTTTTGAAATTACCCGGGATCCGGCTCGCGCGCGGAGGGCCCCCGTGCATCTCGCAAATTCGTCGCTTTTTCGGGAATGTTCGCCCGGATCCGAGAGGCAGCACAATCGCGCCCCGGCATCTGGCTTATTCCGTTTTAGCGTTTGCGTGTTGGAGGTGTCTCGCCGTTTTGCTTTCGCATTTTGTAGAGTCGCCACGCCGTTTTTATTAAGCCCAAAACATTGAAAAAGGGCATCAGTTTAAAGATAAATTTTAAACTGTTTTTGTGTGATGAGATTTTGAGTTCGGAGGTCAGATGACTCCTCGGGAAGAGAATATTAGAATATTAGAGCTCACCCGAGTCGCCTCGTAAAAACGAGTCTTTCGGATACCCCTAATATCCTTTAAATGTTGTGTGTGTGTGTGTGTGCTTTTAAAAATGCATGCTGTATCGGATGTCTACATTGTATTGAAATGTATTGAAATAGAGTAGGAAGGAAGCCTTACCAATGTTGGTTCGTGTCTGTCTTCCGCAGGGGAATAGTGTTTGAGGTCGGAGTAGCGTTCCGGATTGCTTCGGGGATGCCGGTTGTCTGCGGACGCAGTTTCGGCGTGAGTTGAGCCGAGGCTGCGTTCGGGCAGGTTCGGCGTGCGTGGGGATCGTCGGGATCGGGCGGGCGAGAGGTTCGGCGTGCGTTGTGGTGGCGTGGAGTCACTCGGGCGGAGGTTCGGCGTGCGTTGGAATCGTTGGTTGGATTCGGGCAGAGGTTCGGCAAGGTTTGGGATCGCCGGTTTGACTCGGAAAGAGCGGGACACCGTGGGAAAGACCAGGCAAGGCCTCGGAGTACCACGAGGGGCCTCGAGTACCTCGAGAGTGCCTCGGGGCAGCGCGGGAGCGTCTCGGGAGCGCTCGGAGAGGCTTCTGAGCACCTCTGGGGGCTCGGAAGGCCTCGGAAGGATCCGAAGGGCGGGAATGCCTCGAAAGGTCTTAGAAGGGGAGCCAAGGCTTAGGGAGGAAGAGAGAAGTGGGAGGTGTGAAAAAATGAGGAGGGGGAGCCCTCTATTTATAGTAAAAATTTCGGAGCAAAGAGGTCCGTACGGACCTTCTTGGTTATCCGTAATTTTGGATTTCCTCGATTTGAGGGAATGCGCAATGATGGAGAATATTTGGGAATGATGATGTTCCTCGAGCAATAAGGTCCGTACGGACCATCTTGCATGCAAAGAGGTCCGTACGGACCAACTCTCGCATGGAAGTCATCATTTCTCCCGGGATTTGAGGGAATATTGTGGACTTTAAGGGGATTTAGTAATCATTGAAACAAAGAGGTCCGTACGGACCTTAATTGCTTTCCGATTTCTGAAAATTCCCAAAAGGTCCTTTTGTCCCTTTTTATCCCAGAAAGGCTCCTCCCCTGGTTTGGTTGGGGGTTTGAGAGGGTTTTGAGAGGGTATTGAGTGAGAGAGGTCTCCGAGACTGCGTGGATGAGTCTGCGGTGTTTCCCGGGTGTTTGAAAGGGAGTGATCCAGATTGGGGTACTTACGTAAGCCCTCGACGACGTCACTTATGAAAGAAGTGGGGTCGCCGATAAGATAAGGGTCCTAACTGATCGCGTCTTTGGAGAGGAAGTGACCGTGAGGGTCAAAGTGAGGACGTGGTGGTGTCCTTTTGGGTGACCGTTTAGGTCAATAAAGCCGGACCCCGTGATAGGATTCCTACGTATCCCGGCGGGAATCAAGCCCGGGTCGTAGTTCGGGTGTGGGGTGAGTGTTACGCGAATGCGGGCGTGGTGGTGCCCTGGAGTGTTGTGTGACCGCCGAGGTCGGTGGTGAGGACGTGGTGGCGTCTGGGTGACCGTATAGGTTGATGGTAAGGACGTGGTGGCGTCGGGGTGACCGTATAGGTCGGTGATAAGGACGTGGTGGCGTCTCCCGGTGACCGTATAGGTCGGTGATAAGGACGTGGTGGCGTCTGGGTGACCGTATAGGTCGGTGATAAGGACGTGGTGGCGTCCGGGTGACCGTATAGGTCGGTGATAAGGACGTGGTGGCGTCCCGTGGCCGTATAGGTCGGTGATAAGGACGTGGTGGCGTCTGGGTGACCGCATAGGTCGGTGATAAGGGACGTGGTGGCGTCCCTGGGGTGACCGTATAGGTCGGTGATAAGGACGTGGTGGCGTCCGGGTGACCGTATAGGTCGGTGATAAGGACGTGGTGGCGTCTGGGTGACCGTATAGGTCGGTGATAAGGACGTGGTGGCGTCTGGGTGGCCGTATAGGTCGGTGATAAGGACGTGGTGGCGTCTGGGTGACCGTGATCGGTCGGTGATAAGGGCGTGGTGGCGTCTGGGTGACCGTAGAGGTCGGTGATAGGGACGTGGTGGCGTCCTGGGTGACCGTATAGGTCGGTGATAAGGACGTGGTGGCGTCAGGGGTGACCGTATAGGTCGGTGATAAGGACGTGGTGGCGTACTAGGTGACCGTATAGGTCGGTGATAAGGACGTGGTGGCGTCCTGGGTGACCGTATAGGTCGGTGATAAGGACGTGGTGGCGTCCGGGGTGACCGTATAGGTCGGTGATAAGGACGTGGTGGCGTCCGGGGTGACCGTATAGGTCGGTGATAAGGACGTGGTGGCGTCCTGGGTGACCGTATAGGTCGGTGATAAGGACGTGGTGGCGTCCTGGGATTTAGGTCGGTGATAAGGACCTAAGTATGAACCTAGTTCGGGACCTAGTATGGAGTATGACCTAAGTTGGGACCTAGTTCAGGAGTATGACCTAAGTTGGGACCTAGTTCAGGAGTATGACCTAAGTTGGGATTTAGTTCAGGAGTATGACCTAAGTTGGGATTTAGTTTCAGGAGTATGAACCTAAATTGGGACCTAGTTCAGGAGTATGACCTAAGTTGGGACCTAGTTCAGGAATATGACCTAAGTTGGGACCTAGTTCAGGAGTATGACCTAAGTTGGGAAGGAGCTCGGGCTTACTTTGATGGCCGGTGCTTGCGTTGCCGTTGAGGTGGGCAAAGTTCGGACTTACATCTGACTGCCGGTGCTTGAATTGCTGGGGATGCATGACCCTGTAGGGGCCCTTTTCTGTTGGGAAGATGACTTCGGACCTTCAGTGGTTGAGTTGTCGTTGAGCGTTTGGAGGCGTCTTGTGCCTTGATATTCGTGCTGGGAGGTGTTGGCTCCTTCCTGAATTGCCGTTGAGCGGGCGGTGGTTGGATTGCCGTTGGAGTGGGCGAGGACCGGTCTTACGTTGATGGCCGGTGGTTGATTTGCCGTTGAAGTGGGCGAGGTCCGGTCTTACGCTTGACGGCCGGTGGTTGATTTGCCGTTGAAGTGGGCGAGGTCCGGTCTTACGCTGACGGCCGGTGGTTGATTTGCCGTTGAAGTGGGCGAGGTCCGGTCTTACGCTGACGGCCGGATTGATTTGCCGTTGAAGTGGGCGAGGTCCGGCCTTACGCTGACGGCCGTGATTGAATTGCCGTTGAAGTGGGCGAGGTCCGGTCTTACGCTTGACGGCCGGTGGTTGATTTGCCGTTGAAGTGGGCGAGGTCCGGTCTTACGCTTGACGGCCGGTGGTTGATTCGCTGCCGAAGCCGTGCGGGCGAGGTCCGGTCTTACGCTGACGGCCGGTGGTTGATTTGCCGTTGAAGTGGGCGAGGTCCGGTCTTACGCTGACGGCCGGTGGTTGATTTGCCGTTGAAGTGGGCGAGGTCCGGTCTTACGCTTGACGGCCGGTGGTTGATTTGCCGTTGAAGTGGGCGAGGTCCGGTCTTACGCTGGCGGCCGGTGGTTGATTTGCCGTTGAAGTGGGCGAGGTCCGGTCTTACGCTTGACGGCCGGTGGTTGATTTGCCGTTGAAGTGGGCGAGGTCCGGTCTTACGCTTGACGGCCGCGGTTGATTTGCCGTTGAAGTGGGCGAGGTCCCTGGTCTTACGCAGCGGCGGTGGTTGATTTGCCGTTGAAGTGGGCGAGGTCCGGTCTTACGCTTGACGGCCGGTGATTGAATTGTGCAGTGTTAGGGACCATTCTCGCACTTGGATTTGCGAAAAGGCCTTAGGACACCTGTGGGGCAAAGTTTAGGTAAGAAAGAAAGTCATTTGGCTACCCCGCAAAGAGGTCCGTACGGATTACCCTCGGATGCAAAGAGGTCCGCACGGACCATGCCGACTTTTTACGCTCCCATTTTGACCAGCGTTAAAACCGAGGCTCCTTCACTTCTTCTTCTTCGCCATTTACAAATGAGAGAGAGAAGGAGAAAACCTCCATTCTTGCACCAAAACCTTCCATTTTTCCCTTTTGATTTGCTCGCAATGAAGTGAGGGATCTCGAAGGAGCCGTAGACAACGCAGTCAGAAGTGGTTGAGCAAAGCCGAATGGAGCTTCAAAGGAATTGGACCTCGCTCGTTCCGCTCTTCGAAAAACCCGGATGTTTTGTATCCGAATCCGGAGGTGCACAATCGTCGTTCGAGGAACGTCGGGGAGGTAAGAAATCTATTCCGTTTCGATTTCCTGCTCGAGATTTTGAATGCTAAAACTAGAATTTAGTTTTTCGCATATTTGGGTGTTGTGATTTTTCATGCCTTTTTTGTGAAATTCTTGATGAATTGTTGAAAATGGACATGTAAAAATCATGGGTATATGTATTTTGTGCAAAAATGTGTAGATTAGCTCTTATTTGTAAAAATAAAGTGCCTATCTAGTGAATTGCATGCTTTGGTGTTTTGTACCTAATGCTATTTGGTATGTACATTGTGAGAAAATTTGTCGTGTAGTGACAAATTTTGTGAAAAAATATGACATGTGCCGTGCTTTTGTGACGGGTTATATGTGAAAGTGTGTGCCGTGTAGGGACGGACTTTTCTTTTTGAAGATGTGCTATATAGTGTGTGCCGTGTTTTGTGACGGACTCTGTAGGGAAAATATGTGCAATATGTGCCGTGTTTTTGTGACGGGTTGTGAGTAGAAATCATGTGTACATGTGAGAATTATGTGCAGTATGTGCCGTGTTTTGTGACGGGTTATATGTGCATTATGTGCTTTTGATATTAAGTACTTGTGATTGACGTACCTTTGCTGTGTTTACCTGCAGGATGAGGGTCTTCCGGGCCGGGAAAGCCAAGAAGATTGAAGACCCGAGGATCGCTTGAGGCCGTTGTCGAGTTGTGGCGCGATGCCCGATATGTCTTGGGACGGCGGACCGAGTCCCGTGAGGCCGGTATATGCTTCGGCCTAGGTGTGTTTGTGGAGAACCCGGGCCGGGATTTCGATACGAGGAAGAATAAGAGCATCTTCCCGGGACTTTCGAGTACCGGTGGGATACCACCCACACCTTCCACCTCGAGCCGGGCGAGGTGACAAAGGACGCCCACCGATTTTGCTGCGACACCGGGCTTTCCTTCAAAGGAGAGCCTCGCGAGGTGGAGAGATATGATCTCCGATGTTGTGTTGACCGAGCCGCCGGGCTTCGAGCCTCGTCCTCGCAGGGTCCGGGTATGTTGTACAGCGATGTGGAGCTCAAGATCACGGCGCATCGGGGCCTATGTTAGGGTACCGGCCAGTGACGGCGGAGCAGCCGGCGCGCTCCTTCTTGTGGTATGCACTCTCCGAGACTCGTTCTCGAACCATGCGACCGCAGCCTCCTTTGCTCGCTGAGAGCTTCGACCGATCTCGAGTAGGGTTTGCGACATCGCTGGGCGAGGCAGGCTTGGCCGAGCTCTACTTTTCTTTGGACCGGTTTAGCTCGGGAGTGGCCCAGCTCTTTGGCCTGCTTTTGACTTTGTTCGAGGTATGAAGTTTATCATCGTTTTTGATTTAGCAACTTGTCGTTTCTCCGTTTTCTTTTTTTTTTTTTTTTTTTTTTTGTGCCGAGCTCTTCTCTCGCTTTTGTCGCAGTATGGTTCTACGAGGTCTTTCAAGCTGCTTCCCGTGGATAGAGATCCCGGGCCGGTTGCCGCGTATCCCGCTATGCCTCTACCGGGCTCGTACGGCCAGGAGGAGGAGGACCAAAGCAGGGGTAAGCTCACCATCGCCTACGGAGGTGCAGGAGCTGTCCGGAGCGAGATAGCCGTGAGGGGTTCGTCTTGTTCCCATGGGCTCGGTATGAGGGTGATGAGTTTGAGGGGGCCCCCGAGGTGACCGCGCAGCGGAAGATGCCGCGGGCTCGACCTCGTGACGCCATGTACCTGGGAGCGAGTCTTCCGGGCAAAGATGGCCCCTGTGCTTCCCGCGGCCCGAGGGATCCTCCGTTTGGGATGCTTGACTCCCGGATATGGACGTGCTGGATTTTGAGAGGTACCTTGACGGTGCTCGGTGCCGAGGAGTTTATTTTGTTTGGTGAGGAGTACGAGACCTTCGTTAGGAGGAAGCCGAGGACGCCGCAGTAGCGGCGAGGAGAGAGAGGCCGGCCCGCAGCTCCCTGCAGGTTCCGATGCCGGGACCGGATTTCTCGTATGTCCGCGGGACGGGTCGAGGAGGAGGGTGTCTCGTGCCCGTTCCCGAGCAGCTCCCGCTCGCGTACACGGTGGATCCCGATAGATCGGTGAGTGTGCCGACTCTTTTCCATTTTGGCATCTTTTCGCATTTTTCTCTTTTGTTGTCGAGTATACCGCATTGATGAGCGTTTCTTGGCTTTTTGCTTGTGCAGTCCCGGGAGAGCCTACGATATGCCGACTCGCCGTTACGTGGCGATGCGCTCCTTCGCTAAGAAGATGGCGTCGAAGGTGTCCCGTCGGTCTTCGCGTCGTGTGCCGGCGCGTACGAGCCTATGCCTTCGAGGCATTCTCGTGGACGTTCCTCCGCCTAGAGCCGAGCCTGAGCCGCAGCAGAGGGACCTTTGAGGGGGCGGCATAAAGCATGGATGCCGGGACGTCTTCGAGCCGCAGGCCTTCGAGGGAGCAGCCCTTTATCGCTTCATGCCCCGCATGGCGCACAGGCGAGGGATCCTCGTAGCCTTCTTTCGATCCTTTCGCCGGATTTGATCCTTCCGAGTACTTCTCGTGGGAGCCTCAGCGGTGCTCGGTATTCGACGAGGAGGATGTGACGGCGAGTTCGCTGGGATGCCCGACTTTTCTTTGGAGGATCTTGGCGAGGAGGATGATGATGAGGATTCTGAGTAGTATTCATTTGCTTTCCCTCTTTTCATATCCCTCTCTTTTTTTTTTTTTTTTAGCAACAGACATTTTTTTTTTTGGGTACCTGTAATAAAACACATGTATTTGCATGGCAAACAGTATTTTATTTTAAGATGTAATGTCATTTATTTTTGTGATTCCCGGGAATTGTCCTAGAAATTGTTGCTATTATTATTTTTATTTTTGTACATGCCACGTGAGCTGAGAGTGCGTTTGTGGGTAGTGTTGGTTTGCCGGAAATGGCTTTGGCCAGTGTTTGGGCAATTTGGGGCAAGGTCCTGCTGGGACAGTGGTTGTTGTACTGTTTGCTGGGGAAAGGGGTCTTGTTTGCAAAGAGGTCCGTACGGACATACTTAGCATGCAAAGAGGTCCGTACGGACCAACCTTGCTTTTGGAAAGGACATAAATGCTTTCCAGTGCCTGGTTCTTCCTCATTTCCCCATTTGCAGCCATTTTCGAGCTTTCTTCCCCATTTTCTCTAGGAACCTCCATTTTTGCCATGGATTCTTCGTATGTGTAAGTACCCCAATCTGGATCACTCCCTTTCAAACACACGGGAAACACCGCAGACTCATCCACGCAGTCTCGAAGACCTCTCTCACTCAAAACCCTCTCAAAACCCTCTCAAACCCCCAACCAAACCAAGGGAGGAGCCTTCCTGGGATAAAAAGGGACAAAAGGACCTTTCGGGAATTTTCAGGAAACTGGAAAAGCAATATAGGTCCGTACGGACCTCTTTGTTTCCATAATTACTGAATCCCCTTAAAGTCCACAATATTCCTCAAATCCCGGGAGAAATGATGGTTTCCATGCAGACTTGGTCCGTACGGACCTCTTTGCATGCAAGATGGTCCGTACGGACCTCTTTGCAAGGGGACATCATCATTTCCAGAATATTCACCATCATTGCATATTCCCTCAAATCGAGGAAAACCAAAATCCTGGATAACCAAGGAGGTCCGTACGGACCTCTTGCACCAAATCCGAGACTATAAATAGAGGGCTCCCCTCCTCATTTTTTCACACTTCCCACTTCTCTCTTCCTCCCTAAGCCTTCTCGGCTCCCTTCTAAGACCTTTCGAGGCATTCCCGCCCCTTCGGATCCTTCCGAGGCCTTCCGAGCCCCCTCGAGGTGCTCCGAAGCCTCTCCGAGCGCTCCCGAGACGCTCTCCCGCGCCGCCCCGAGGCACTCTCGAGGTACTCGAGGCCCCTCGTGGTACTCCGAGGCCTCGCTCGGTCTTTCCCTCGTGTCCCGGCTCTTTCCGAGTCAAACCGACGATCCCAAACCACGCCGAAACTCGCCCGAGTGACTCCCGCCACCACAACGCACGCCGAACCTCTCGCCCGAGTGATCCCGACGATCCCCACGCACGCCGAACCTCTCGCCCGAACGCAGCCTACAACCTCAACTCACGCCGAAACTCGTCCGCGTACAACCGGCATCCCCGAAGCAATCCGAACGCTACTCCGACCTCAAACACTATTCCCCGCGGAAGACGACACGAACCAACATTGTAAGGCTTCCTTCCTATTCTATTTCAATACATTTCAATACAATGTAGACATCCGATACAAAGATGCATTTTTAAAAGCACACACACACACACACACAACATTTAAAGGATATTAGGGTATCCGAAAGACTCGTTTTACGAGGCGACTCGGGTGAGCTCTAATATTCTAATATTCTCTTCCCGAGGAGTCATCTGACCTCCGAACTCAAAATCTCATCACACAAAAACAGTTTAAAATTTATCTTTAAACTGATGCCCTTTTTCAATGTTTTGGGCTTAATAAAAACGGCGTGGCGACTCTACAAAAACGCGCAAGCGAAACGGCGAGACACCTCCAACGCGAAAGATGCCAGATGCCGGCCGCGAGGCCTTCTGATCCGGTACTTGGGCTGGCGACTGGGACATTTTTTGTTTTAAAAACTTTTAAACAAAACAAAAGATTTTTAAACGATGATGAGGGTCAAACTTTCATTTTACCCCTTCCTTTAACTGTTGTGTGTGTGTGCACGTGCTTCGTTTTTATTTTACAAAAAAAAAATAAAAATACAAAAAAAAATGCATCAATATACATCTGTGCATACATTTAAAATTCTTCAAAAATTTCTATTTTACTCGTAAAGAATTTTAGAGACCGCACACTACGCGCATCGCCGCCTCGGTTACACCGCACTCTACTCACACCGCCGCCTCTGTTACACCGCACACTATGCGCACCGGCCGCTTCTGGATACACCGCACACTACAACCCTTAACCCGAGTGGTCTCGCTTGCAGTCCGTTTGGTCTTCCTAGGCCTCGGGCGCGCACGGGATCATTCCAAACATCCCATCCTAGCCAAGCGTCAACCCCGCACGTTTGAGTCTTGAGTCACACTCCTGCCCGTACTCTGGTTGGTTTTTACCTGGGCCCAGGTCATACAAACTCGGATACATATACCATGCCGGCCATTTTCTGCGAGTCAAGGCTCTAACTCAAGATCCTGCAAGCTAAAGCGATGAAAGGTCATGCTAAAATCTTGACCCGATCTTGATTTCCGAAGCTACACCTGCACGATGTTCCGTCCCGATATACATCCATGCTCGCATGACACCATGTCATCACGCCTTTGATACGTCGCCCATGACGATATGACCCACCTAACGCCTAACGTCACGCATCCCTTGCGCAAGCAAGGTAAAGAGAGGTCATGCCGAACTCTTGACTCCGATCTTGACTCAAATGCCGGCTCGGTTCACTATTCACATGGCTAACGCATCAAAACGAACATGACAGCTCGGTCCTTAGGTTCGATTTTTCTTTAGGCCGGTGGAAACCGCTTGCACTATGTGACCTCGCCCGGGCCGCCCACCCCGGGATGTCGAAATACTGTGTGCAAAACGAGGGGCTTATAGCCGCACGTATGGTCTCCACCGACCCAGATCTAGCATAGTTGCGAAAAGAAGAGCAATCTTTTCCAACCTACCTAGGATTCTCGAGAAAACATGTTTTAAGTAAATTAAAACAACAAAAAAATCAAAATAAAAGAAACGGAAACCGCATGCCACGTGAGCTTTCCCCTTTATCCCGTTAGGCCATTCCCGTGTCTAAACCTTGCCCATCACCCTCCAGCCTACCGTAGAGTGGTCGAGAGTACTCCGGAACCCGTCTCCTGCTGTCAAAACAAAGAAGGTCCTACCTCCTTCCCACTCGTCACCAGATACCACAAATCCCCATGGCCAAGTCGTGGATAACAAGGATGAGAACGGACCTTACCCCCAAGAAATTTCCCAACACCGGGAAGAAGTTTGGGTGTCCTCATGGCTATTGAGAAACGCCAAGGTGAGCAACAAGCTCGGATCGAAGGTGCCATGCACCACTTCGAACCTTAGCCACCCAACTACCCGGGGCTTCCTGCTATGATCGCTCCTACACCTCTAACGTCTCTCATTGTCTCCCGTAAGTCAACCTCGTTACCCTCGTACGAGCCATGCAGCTTATGACGTAAGGCCACAAGACCTTCCAGAGGAAAGCCCGCCCATCCAGCCTCCCGAGGTCCCGTACCACCGCCGAACAACGAACACATCTCGGTGGGACGTCTCAAGCGACAGAAGCTGCTTGTCCGGAAATGGAATTCCAGGATGCAATGAACGAGGGCCGTCCTCGACGAAAGAAGAAGCTATCTTCTCAACAAAAACCGAAAAAGAGGTATGAATCCCGTGATCCCACAATTGCCGGAACTCCTCGAGAACCCTCCGAAAGTTTGACTACTACGTCATCTACTCCAAAGAAATCTCCCCACCTAGTTCTCGCACAGGCCACGGCAATGTTTGCTCCATGATCACTGGGACGAGCCGCACCGCCACCGAAGGCCCGAAGGTCCGTATAATCCAACCCCGTCTCTGGGAAGATCTCAAAGCCACTATTGATGCTTCAAAGAAAGCCATGACAAATGAACGAATTGAAATGCGCAGCCGGCCTTACGCCAATCGTGCTCCTCCCACTACGTAAACGGAGAGACAAGCAAAACCACAAGTCCAGAGGTGAATGTTCCGACACGTTCCGGCCAAATCCTGCACGAATCCTCCACGGACAGACAAAAGGCCACCATACCCGAGCCACGAACCGAAAAGGGACCCTACGCCAAAGAAGCCGAAACCCCGGACCCAAAGGTCAAGATCCCGTCTTGACACACCAAGCGCACTCAGCTAACATCTCACTCGGTCCTTACTCACTTCATCTTACCCGCACAAGCTCAAGTTGGAAGAAAGCCCGGCCTGCACTACGGTTCCCATCACAAAGGACACCCGATGAAGCGCTCGTATGATTGGCAACGTCAATTACAAAGAATATCATCACCTTCACGTAACTCGATCTTCCAAAATTTGGGCCGACCACAACGAGCCTCTCTACATAAAAGTTCAACCGGACGAGCGCCGTCTCCTGGTGTCAGATGGGGATCATCCATGAACGTCCTTCCACTCAAAATGATGGATTTGCTAGGGATCAAAGCAACCGATCTAAAACCCTCGACTCAGTGCAATCAAGGCATACGACTCAACATCCCGCCCAGCCTGGGAATAGCCACCAACCTTCGTTTGGAAAACAAATGGTCCCGACACTTCCAAGTCATCGACATCCCGATCACATTCACGCCATTTTGGGACGCCTTGGCTACATCAGATCAATGGGGTGGCATCCACTCTCCATCGCTGCGTAAAGTTCATCCAAGGAACAGATATGACCATCATCTACGCGCGACAAAGATAGTCACCGAAAGGACCGACACCAACGGCGTCCCGGTCTTAGAAATCAAACCCGACGATGATGGCATGATGCTAACAGTGGTTCACCATCGAAAGCCCAAAGGCCCAAGTGTGCCACATAGACCCGCTTTGATTTGGGACAAGATCCCTCCCCCGATGAAAATGATGAAGCACATGAACTACATCCCGGGGCTCGCTTGGGAAAACGCCATCAGTGGCACTCAACGTATCATCAATATCAAAGAACGTAATACCCCGCACGGCCCGGGATACTCTCCTACTCCCGAACACATTGCGGAGGACAAGCGAGCCGCACGTAAACGCTCCACGTATAACAAAAGAGGCTTGCACGCAATCTCCGATCTTCGTCCCATGCCTTCGACATGACCAAGTACTTCACAAGGAAGGCCGGCAACTGAAGAAGATCCTAAAAGGGAACAGAGCCGATCACCGCCAAACAAAGCCGGCCGACAACCATGGACAAGCTCCAGCAGTAACCCGGCAAGATTCAGAGGCCTCAAGCCAAATCCCGTCCGAAGAGCATTCCTCGACACACCGCCCCCGCCGGATCCACAACCACCACTATTCACAATGAATTTTGGTTCGAAAACTCCTCTTTGGCGGAAGAATTCGAAAACTCTCTCGTCAACACTCCCGCCTTCAACAAGCGGGACGAGTCTCGCATTCGAGCTAGCAATGCCCAAGACAAAAGCAAGAGACTCCGCAGACGATGCTTGGGACGAACCACCGCTCCACTGCTTCTTCAAAGAAGAAATCGAGATGCCAGATCTAATCGATTTTGTTTCGATAACTCGTGATAGCAATGATCGGGAACGGTGACATAAAGCCTTTCA